>MU665703.1:209559-245036 GCA_026770625.1 Nicotiana glauca
CCCCCCCCCTCCCTGGTCATTGATATAACCAGCCCCTCCTGCCCTGATCCTGAGCTAGTTTTGCATAGAAGAATGATAAAAGGAGGCAATAAAGTTGTGGCACGGGTTTTAGTCAAAATGGCAAGGATTGCCTGCTGATGCTTCTACTTGGGAACTTGTCACTGTTTTACAAACTCGGTTTCCCTTGTTTGATCCTTGTGGACAAGGATCTTCTATTTGAGGGGAGTACTGATACAAGTTATTGAAAAGGAGTCGAGTAGTTAGTTAAGAAATGAACAGCTAGTTAGCAGTCCAAAAAGTTGTTAGAGTTAGTTACAATAACTAACTTCTGTTAATGAGAGAATCTGTCAATAGGAGTAGGATTGGAACTCATGATACAATTTAATTGATATAAATACATGTAACACATATTCAGAATCATCAATGAAATATATACTTCTATCCTAAATCTTCTGTCTTCCCTTCTTTTCTCTTCTGTGATTTTCATTTCCAGCTGACCTCTCGAAACTTCTTCCTGAATCAGCTTTACGATCCTCAAGTTCATCTTGAATTCCTGCAATCGTGCATCATTCAGAAACATGCTCTTATGTAATAATGAGAAGATTGTTTTCATGTCCGTTGTTGTGAACAGTGGGCCTCAAAGGATCAATCTTCCATATGCCGTCAACAATGAACTTGATCTGCACAAACAGAAATGAGAGGCTCGGTACAGCACAGGATAACAAAGTATGATATCAAAGTCGTTGCAATCAATAAAACCCACCTCATATGTGCCTGGATACAGCTTTAGGCTTACAGAAAAGACACCCCCGCGTGATTTTTCCATCTTTCTCTGCATTTAAATACATCCCATCAAGCGGCTAGTCAAGGACAAGATGCCCCTTGAAATCAACATCACAAAGTCCCTCACGTTCTTGGTACAAGACCTTTTAGGGGAAGAAATAGAAATGTGCAGTTTTCATTATTAAGAGACTGTTGAATGCCATTTTTCAAGGCATTTGATGCTTTAGGAACAGCTTTAGAGAAATCTACTTGATGGTACATGGAATTAAGTACAGCAATGTTGTTATCTAATTTCTCTCCTAAATGCCAAGTGACTTTCCGGGAAAAAAAAGTATAAAACCCTGGTAGACCATCTTCTGAAGTTCTCAGCAAGGATTAAAGTGCACCTTGGCTTCTAAAGTCTCCATTTCACTGACGCATTTTTATCTTATTTGCACTAGTAAGTTGAGCAAATTCTGATTTTTGCTGTACAAATTCTAAATAATATGTAGTTTACTAAATAAAATTTGAAATTGAAGCAAATAACAGGAATATAAGTGATCACATATTATTGTGATTAGATCCATAGCCCTTCTCGAAAACCCCATCTGGGTCCCAACACAATCAAAAGAGAAGAGAAAAGAAAAGATTGTGAAGGCAAAAAGTCATGCAATTTGCTCGAGTCAAGTCAGCAAAGCATATTGCACTGGATATTAATTGGGTGTACCCCCTAATAGAGAATCTTTTATTTTCCTGCTCTAGCCAAACATGACTAAGTTGTGAACTACTTTCATATTGGCCACAAGAAATCAAGAATAGCCAGATGTTGACTCTATTGATGACACTTCAACACTAAACCATGCAGAAGAGGATATCCTTACTGTAATCATTGATAAGACATCATATTCCCCCTAAACAACAACAATAAGATTAAGTTGGTATAGACAATCACATTACACGAAATTATGCTTGACCTTTTAACAGTTATGCACTGTCTCCTATTTCCTATTATTGATGTGGAAGCAAGATGAAACCTGAGTTGTCCATCCATCAAAAGAACCTGCTAGAAGAACCTCTGAGGCGGAGTTAGTCCAAACAATGCGAGCAGTACGAAGAATCTGCAAAGCTTTACTAGCACTATCAATCCTCTTCTGCTTCTCTTCTAATATCTTCTGTGCATCACTGAAAATATATGGTAGGAAAACTCAGTTTTGGTTAAGGTATCTAGTCTAAAGTATGTGTTTTTAAATGAATGAGAAGTGACCACACATTATCGCAAGTGTCATTTTCCCCTCAAGCACAGCCAGCTTTGCACGTATCGACCTCAATCTCTCCCGGGCATTCATGATATCATTCTCCTGGAATTCCCATGCATCAGAAAGCCTTTGCAAATCACTTGGAGAGCTTCCAAGAACCTAAGGAAGAAAGTGAGAAGTTACTTAATAATATTAGCACTATCACATTAAACAATAAATAGTTAGCAGAAAAATATATAGTGAGCAGAACTTCGTTTCTAATTAGCAAAATTTCGTTTCCAATGGAAATGTCTATACAGTGAAAATTGAAGCCTTTCCTCTTTTAGACAGAAGCGTTGAAGAAAATATTTTGCAATATAATTCCTTTTAGCTCATGTTCTTTTCTCTTTTCTTCTTCTTTCCTGAATTGTGTTCTTTTTTTTACTTTTTTTTTAGAAAGGGTAACAAAATTCCTGAATTGTGTTATTACCAAATCCAAAAGCTTAAATTAGTGCGGGACACACTTTTATTTACTTAATTTTGTCTTAACAAAGCCTTTCACATTGTAGACCTAATTATTTTTCCCGAGTCAAGCACTTGGAAATGCTATTTGTTAATGATTGGCGGCGAGACTTGAACCAAGGACCACTACTTGCTCAGATACCATGTTAAAAATTTCGAACCCTCAATTAAAAGATTACGCTCTATATTGAGAGAGGACACTTTATTTATTTATTTAGGTCTTAACCATTTTCTTTGTCTTAACAGTTCTATTTTCAGCTTTTTTAAGTCGAAGGAAGCAACTTTAGGTATTGAGTCTAAATTCCAAAGATGTCAGCAAAAAATGTTCGGGAACGTGATAAAAGTGTTTAGTTTAACATGATTATGTCATATTTATAAACGAGTCATGACCAAAAAATTTATTGACACTGAACACTAACTCTGCAAATTTGTTGCCGAACATCTATTCAACAAAATAAAGTTACCACTCTTTTTGGAGGAATATTCATCACCGGGACAACATAGGAAGCTAATCCATTATTTTTATAAGAAGAATAATGATGCTAGGAAAACAGTCATTAGCAATTTGAGAAACTAAGATACAGATTTCTACCTCCTTCAAATTTAACTCCCTGCTTTTCGATTTCAATGAGTGCAGTGTCAAGGATAGCTCAAGTTCTAAATGCTGAAGCCGGGTGCTTATCTCATTGTGGTTTTCATTTTTCCATCTTCGTAAAGCTTCGGTTCTACTCCCCGTGATATTAACTAGATCATCTCCCGCAGCTTCGCTCTTACCTTCAATCGAACTTTTACCTAGAGCAACCTCACCAGCTGTGCACAGCAGCAGTGAAGAGAGTTTACAATCTATACACAATATTAGACGCATGAAAGAGAATACCTTCAAACTCTATATCCTGAAGGTCTGCATGTTGCATGCTCCATTTTCTCCACATGGGTGGTGAAAAGCTATGGTTAAGCTCCTCATCTGAATCCCTTTGAATGTCTTTCATGGGGCTACCTTTATTGAGGCTACCATTTTTTCCTAAAATCCTAGGTCAGTCCTGTCTTTTACAATGTAACAGATATGACATCTCATGACTCAGAATTTAACTGTTTACAGACAAACTACTCAGGAATAAATATTTTCAGTTCAAACAGTTTAGGTAAATAGTACTATCAGATTTCAAGAATTCTTTTTTTTTTAATAAGGGGATTTCAAGAAACTTTAAAGATATCAAAGATATAGTACACAAAAGCTATATGATTAAACAGCACTCCAATGCAGTGACTAATAGATTTTTCAACCATTTTGCTGATAACATGTCATCTGCTTTTCCTTCTCAAAAAAAAAACATTTCATCCGCTTTCTGATTAAAAAACTTACCTGCATCAGTGGTTCCAAAGCTTCTGTCATCTATGTTGTCCCTACTTGAAGCATGAGAACTATGTCCGTGTTTTCCCATATCAACTCCAAGAGACGAGTTCCTCTCTTTCTCCAGTCGACTCAATATCCCTTCAATCCCACTATCTCCCTCTGCTACAATTTCCCTGTTGGGAAGGGAGAGGAAAGAAAAAATGAAGATACTCAATGAATGATTTTTCACACAATTCAATAGAACCCGTAATGAATAGCTAGGAGATAAATAGGTGCAGATAATCGCTAAGAAATAGGCTTTGTTTCTTTTTTTATTTTTGGTCCTCCGGAGTTTTCTCTTTCGCACTCTTCTTACTAGTGGTACCACCTAACAAGTTAGACTTCACTTCACTCTTTAATCCCACCAACTTCATTCTTCAAATGAGTTAGCTGATTGTAACTATAAGCTACAACATTTGCTAAGTCACTTTGGAGCTAGGCGGGAATAGTGAGAGGGAGGAAGGAAGCTTTTGCTTTTGCTTACATGTGATCCGCAGATGCTAAAGCCGGTGCCCAATGAAAAAAGTTGAATCGAAGCAAAGAATCATGTATCTCATATAGGATTTAGTAAATGTGGCAAACTGACATAACAAGCACAATTTATATCCACAAGATGGAACATACATAAAAGTTAAGCATCTAGTATCAAGAGTTCACTGGCCAACTAATCCAAATTCATGCAGGAAAGGCCCATATAGCGTTTACTACCTTAACTAAAGCAAATAAATAAATAAAAGAAAGCACATTTCAGTATAAGGAACCTCACAATGATCTACCAGAGGACGAGATGGGCTGAGAAGAATTCCCAAATGAAGAACTAGGAGATCCTGAACCAGGAAAATGAGCTTCATTCCCATGTAATGAATCACTTTCTTGACAACTCTTGACTCTCCTTTGAAACTCCTCAATGTCAAAATCCATTTCCACAGTCTCAACTTCATTAACGTTCATAGTGCAAGTGTCATCATCCTCGGAGTCCCAACCAAAAGAAAACCACCCTCCTCTATTCTTTATAGCCTCCACCAAATCCACTCTTCCAGCTTTTTCCAATTCTTTCCTTGTCGGAAAAGCATTTGGGTTCTCAGATATCTCCATAAAAGCCAAAATCTCTTCTTCCAGCTCCATATCCCCTTCACTTCCTAACCCTTTCCTACACCAGCAATATGCACTGTCCTCAGCTCTTCCCTTGCTAAGCTTAAAACCCCGAAAAAACCCCATTTCTTGGTTAAAAATCGCAGCTTTTCTGCGGTAGTGAAGTCTTTTGGGGGGATTTATAACGAACATTATAGTAGGAATAGGTGAAAAGCTCAAATCGGTGTAGAAAAAAGGAGGTTTTGGGAAATGGGGTGGTGTCGAAATGAGTGAAACCATCGTTCAGGCATTTCTTCAAACAGTTGGAGGCTACCTGAAGAAAGAAGTGTACTATGGCTAAGAAAAGAAGTGAAGCAATGGACAGTGCACTGGGATGCGCAAAATGCAATTAATGAGAACTGATTTGTTGAGGATTACTTAATGAATACTGTTATAAGTTCTATGACTATCAACTTTATAGGCATCGAATGAGTATGAATATAATAAAGTGATTCACACATTTTTCCAGACTTTCGTTTTCAAGATTTGGTTTGGTCCAGCTAAGGGGTAAGGTTGTGTTTGCCAACGGAGAGGCGCGAAGTTGGAGAAGAAGGCCTAGAATATTTGTGTCAAGACTCTTATCCTGTAGTATAACACACTAGTACTTTGGATACACTTTACCATTTTGTACTATCTATTGTTCAAATGTATCCACTTGACTTGACCAAAGTTGTCTCCTTTCCCTCTATTTCTATGAATCCTTTGTATCAATTAATTAGCTAAGTGTCATAGCTCGCCACATCATCATGCCACGTAGGTCTCACTTAGGCATATATTTTTGCCATATGAAAAGCTTATATAGGAAAGAGATTAGCACGTGTAGGAAAGTTCTAGAGAAATATAAAGGTTTTATAGGGAGACCTTAGAATCCTATGGATTTACTAGGATTGGAAGATTCTAGCTATGTAAAAAATTCTAGAGATGGGTCTTACTTGTAAATAATAAGGGACTTATGTATATTTTTATATATTCACTAGCCCCTAGGAGACTAGTATATAAAGGAGATATTCATTTGTAACTCATCAAGCAAAACAATCAAGTTCTTTACAATAAAAAGCTTCGTTTGGCAAATTTCTCTTGTCTTTCTTGTCTAACATTCCCTTAGCGATCTTGATTGTAGTATTTTAGGCTGACTGGCATAGCAGGATCGTGAGCAAGTTGTCAAGTGTCGTACATGTACTTAGTTCAAGACTAAAGACGTGGCAACGTGGTATAAGAGCAAAGGTTGCAACTAAGGGGAAGGCGAACGACGGAGAAATTAATGCTGCCAACACCCAAGTCAACGTCATCCAGGATGCTGCCGGCAAGAACAGTCATAACAAAATGAGGAATGCCACCAACAAGAGCCAGGAGGTGCCGCCCAAGGTTGTTCCAAACGAGGGGCTTACATCTCAAGAACCATCTGCCACTTAGGTGAGCGAGGATAAAGTGGAGGTCCTGCCCGAGGTCATCTCACTCGGTAAAGAGTGTGTGATGAAGATGAACGCAGGGATGGATGCCGTCGAGATCTTTGGACAATGCTTGGGGAAGGTAGAAGGCATCCTTAGTGTTCTTGAGAGGCACACTCCTAAGGAGATTGAGAGTATCCAAAATGACTTGGAGGGACGTACATAGAATGAGATGGAGCTAAGGCAAACCATCGCTGCCTTGGAATGCAAAACTCATGGAGGTCTTGAGTACCATCAATGCTATGAAGGCAAAGATAGAGTCAGTTGGGGAGCATGTCGATCCTGGCATGACCGAGGCAAATAGTAATGTTGTTAGGACGGGGGAGGCCAAGATCGAGGCTCCGAAACTGCCGGTGTTCAAAGGTGTTCGCGATGCACAAGAAGTGGAGAACTTCCTTTGGCACTTGGAGAACTACTTCAGGCACGGAAAAGTGAGAGACGATGAGGCCAAGATCAACACTGTTGTATTGCACCTCTCAAAAATCGGTGCGCTGTGGTGATGTCGAAAATGTGTTGACATGGAGAAGGGGCTATACAAGATTGAGACATCGGAGCAGTTCAAGAAGAAGTTGAAGAAGCAATTTTATCCGATGAATGTGGTTTACGAGGCTAGGCAGAATCTAAGGGAGCTCCGACAGATGGCCACAATTCGGGAGTATGTGCGCGAGTTCACTACCTTAATGCTTCAAATCCCATCATTGTTGAGGAAGATTCCCTCTTCTACTTCATGAATGGGTTGTAAAATTGGGCAAAGCAGGAGTTAAAAAGACTTCAAGTAGCCAACATAGACGAGGCCATAGCGGTAGCTGTCGCTCGTTGACTTCAAGATAGAACCTGCTAAGTCAAAGGGGCAACGCCGAGAGGAATGGGGGAGATTATGACAAGGTCAACGGGAAAGACATAGCAGACGTATACAACGGCAATGGCAAGGGGCCATCTCATAATGGACAAGGGTCCAAGAGAAACGGCAAGGGGCCAAAAAATGATAGCGAGTACGTGCCTAAGGGAGGGTGCTACTTCTGTAAAGGATCACATCGGGTAAATGAATGCCTAGAGTTGGAGAAGATTGCAAAAATGATCGGAAACTTTACTTAGGCATACAAGGATGACACATAAGGGACCGCCTATATTGGGGGGTCGCACTTAAAATCTAAACCAA
This sequence comes from Nicotiana glauca, assembly GCA_026770625.1. Taxonomy (NCBI): domain Eukaryota; kingdom Viridiplantae; phylum Streptophyta; class Magnoliopsida; order Solanales; family Solanaceae; genus Nicotiana; species Nicotiana glauca. Next base: position 217,210 of record MU665703.1, read on the forward strand.
AAGTAGGGGATTCTAAAGCGTATCTTGGTGCCATACAAATGGAGCATGGTGGCAACAAGAAAAGTTGGGCAGACATAGTTGAAGAGTATAGCGAGTTACAAAGTGATGGCACACTAACGGACTTAGACGATGCACCAAGCAGGGGGGTCAAGTTTGCTATCAAGGCTAGGACCGCGGAAGGCAGCCAAACAGGGAGTGGAAGCATGGACTCGATGCTTGAAAAGCAACTAGACTTGGTTGAATCATGGGAAGATTCAAGCCAAGAGCAAGGAGAGGCATCCGATGGGGGGAGGATCGAGGTCATCATTGCTAGCCATCAAAAGTACAAACACGGAAAGAAGAAAGGTGGCCAGTACCTTATGACATGGGAAGGCGAACCGCCCCATAGGGCATCATGGATAATGGACAAAGATCTCCAGCAGCGCCAAGGCGACGTGTGCACATACGTGTTAATGCTTTGTGCCGAGGGCGGCACAAAATTGGGTGAAGGAGAGGGTCATGACCTGTCACATCATCATGCCATGTAGGTGCACTTGGCATGTATTTTTTCCATATGGAAAGCTTACATAGGAAAGAGACTAGCACGTATAGGAAAGTTCTATGTACGAAAATATAGAGGTTTCCCTAGGAAGACCCTAGAACCCTATGGATTTGCTATGGACGTCCTTGGAAGATTCTAGCTATGTGGAAAATTCTAGAGATGGGTCTTACTTGTAAATAATAAGAGGCTTGTGTAATACTTTTTATTTACTCACTAGCCCTAGAAGGCTGCTATATAAAAGGAGATATATATTCGTAACTCATCAAGAAAAACAATTAAGTTACAATAAAAGCTTCGTTTGGCAAATTTCTCTTGTCTTTCTTATCTAACATTTCCTTAACGGTCTTCAGTATAGTATTTTAGGCTGATTTGGTATAGTAGGAACATGAGCAAGTTATCAAATATTGCATGTGTGGTTATGATGTTCTAAACGTCAATATCACACAAAAGGGGGGTGATTTGTGTGGTACCCAATTTTCGCACTAGAAGAACCTGGTTCTTCTAGATCTACTTACTACAGTTGTTTGCGGAATAACAATGTACATAAAATAAAGAATACAGAGATTTTTACGTGGAAAACACCTGGATCAAAAGGTGAAAAAACCACGACCTACTACACAGTAGGATTTTCCCAAACTTCCACTAAAATCACTGAGCCAAAACTGCATTTACAAAACTCTTTGTAAACCTAAGGATTACCTCTAATCCCGTTGTCGCAACTAGCCTCTAACTGCTGCGACAACTTTAAGTTAACTCTAACTTGAATACTCAATATACCTAATACAATTGCTTCTATGAAAGCTGAAAGGTACAATATTAAAACACCTACTACAATTGAACTAGAAATAAAGAAAGACACATAAAACTCTTTATGGATCTAGTTCTTCAATCTGTAGCTTCAGGTTTGCACACTTGAATCACACACGAATTGCTTGCAAAAAGCCTTGCTATTTTGCTCCCAATTCGCATTTAACTTCTGCATTTTTGTGCAACACTTTAATGTGAGAACATCCTTCAATTTATAGAGTTAGTAGATGAAGAAATAACTAGAGTTCTGATGCAACTCTTCCTTGGTGGAAGAGTTCTAGTTGATTTCAACTTCTAACTCCTTCCCTATCTTGAATAGTGTTCTCTTTGATTAAGGAGTACTTCTACTTATCAATTATGAAACCTTTTCGATTAGGAGATATTAAATACACCAAGTTAAGCTTATCTTCATCACATACAACCCACATGCTCAAATCTGCCCCTTTTTTTGCACCTGAGGGATGGACCACTGGATGTACCTGGTTCATCATGAGTTCCTTTGTTAGTTTTCAAAACTAACCTTTACTTGGGACAACAAATTCCCCATTTTTGATGATGACAAACTCTGTGCTTTTCATAAGCTTAGCCTTGTTTCAACTCAGCTCAACATCAACACAATGTTAGAAGTATTTTTCCTTTTATCACTTATCATCAAGAACCAGGTACATTAGGTTATAAACATCACTGTTCAAAGTGTAAACATCACTTGTTTAAAGCACAACCTTTTTTCCCCTTTTGGCATCATCGAAAAGTTGCATAAAAAATGTGAGATAACCAGATTTTAAAGCTTACTCATGGTCACTAGGGCTACTTCAAATGCAAACATGGATTAATCATTATAGATCAAACTAAGAATTTCAACCATCAAAGAAATATAAACAAACAGTTAGAGCAAAAATAATGAACTTCATTGATGATTGATAAGATTCTACCATAAAGCATAAGAAGAAATAAAAATACTGAAAACATGAGCAAAAGAAACAAAACGTCCCGAACTGGGTCACTGGTTGATCTACACTAGGCTAGGATTTAAGACTTGGAAGAGGTAGGGGCTGGGTTATTTGCTTGGAGAAGTTTCAACATATCTTGAAGAATTCTATCATTCTTCTCCTTTTCCCTTGGAAGTTCAGTTTTGAGAACATCTCTCTCAGATTCTACCGCAACCAATCGTGTCTTCAGCCTTCCTATCTCAATATCCTTTGCCTCACTCTCCTGTACCAAGACTCTGGCTTTTCTATTGATAGGTGTCTTTTTAGATGAACCAGGTTCATTAAGAATGATGTTGACTTCATAATCATAAGTAACCAGAGTATTAACCCCATTTCTTCATAGGTACCTTGAAATATGCAAGCATATTTGTGAGAATGAAACCATAGGGAATGACATAAGTTTTGGTGCCATTGATAACTCTATCAGTAGGTTCGTGAGGGTTTCCTGTTCAGATGGAACAGGTTCATCTATAGTTTTTTTAAGTTGAACCAACCCCTTAGCAGCTTCGCCAAACCCACTTCCCCCTGTTTTGCTCACACTCTCTTCTATTTCAGTAAATTTCTCTCCCCAAACAACCATTGCACCAGTTTCTTTTATTATACCAACAGGAGTGGGTGAAGAATCAGCCACTCTTGTCCCCTTTCCCCTCACAATACTCATAGCGCCTTTACTCTCCCTTTTTTTCATTTTTACCACCAACTTCTCCAGATTATGTAGTCTCAACACCTGCTATACATCCTACCAGTACAAATCCATTCTCTAAATTTGCAGCATCTTCAGAAATTGTCTCAAGAGTAACTTTAGAATCAGAAGATACTTGTTCAGTTTTGGAATACCTATTTTTTCTCCCTTAATAGCAGACTTAAATGAATCTTCAGATTTCTAGGATTCTTCTTCCCTACCTGCTTTCAATTGCTTGTTTATTTTCTTGATCTACTCTCTTTCAGCGATAATCTTATGAGCCATAATCTTTACTCTACTTTTCTTAGAGATTGGTGTTGTAGAAGGTGTAGAAGTGGTTTCCAGTGGTGGTGATGAAGGATTTTCAGAGGTGATCCACATATCCGGGCTAGGGTATGGAAGAGAAGAGAATTAGATTGTGTTTGGAAGATGAAAGAAGAATGAGAGTTTTCGACGGCTTGAGAGAGATGAAATAATGAATACACTAAAGCTGATCAATATACAAGGGAATAATTGATAGGGTAACTACATCTTTTCAGATTCTTAGAAGTTTAATCAAACTAAAATTTAGCATTGGAGTGTATCCCTAGAATCTAGGTACTTCCATTCGATTGGGACTCTTTTGAATAGGACTGGTTCACTTGTAACGGATAAGTCCAAAAGGAGTTTGGTATTTGGTAAGACTCTCTGCTCATGATCCAAATATAATTATTTCAAATTATGCAGAGTGTAGAAAACATACCATGTTATCTTGATGAACCAGGTTCTTCACTGATAATTCTCTTGTGTGAGTCTAAATTTGCCAAAATAGAAAAAATATCGTTAGAGATTAATGAGTCATTTTAACACATGACACAAGAGTATACTATGGAAAGTATGAGACTGAGCAAGATGTAATCTAATTATACACAATTTACCGACTCTCTAACCAAATTTTTTCATTTTTTTTTCGTTTAACCTTGAACTGGTCCTTTTAGGTGATCTTAATCATCCCTAATTCCAACCTGTTCCTCTCAAAGTGATCTCTACTTAAGGCTTTTGTGAAGATGTCAATAATTTTCTTGTTAGTAGCACAAAACTCTATAGTGATCAAGTTTTTCTCATAGTTGTCCCTCAAAAATGGTGCCTAACATCTATGTGCTTAGTTCTCTTATGATGAATCGGGTTCTTTTTCATACTAATAGCACTAGTGTTATCACAAAAATATGGATGCAACCAACTTCAATACCAAAATCCATCAACTATTGCTTAATCCATACCAATTGACCATAATTACGAGGCAACAACAACATACTCAGCTTCAGCAGTAGATAAGGCCACTGAATTTTGCCTTTTTGGTAGGCCATGACACAAGACATGAACCAAGGAAGTGTGCCATACCTGAGGTGCTCTTCCTATCCATTAGGAAACCTGCATAATCAGCATCATCATATCCTACTAAATCAAAATTACTACCTTTAGGATACCAAAGGCACAGATAAGTGGTTCCTTTCAGATATCTCAGTATCCTCTTGACAGTAGTCGAGTGAGACTCTTTTGGATTTGACCCTATACAACTTCTGATCAACAGATGAACCAGGTTCATCTCTATCCAATTTCTTGGATGTTTCAACAGAAGTGTCAATTTCTTTAGATATTTTTTTCTGGTTTTGTTACTGAGTAATATGTTCATGGACAGGTTCCCTCGAGGTTTGAGGATCAGTTCCTCTCTAGTTAGTTCCCCCTGTCATGTTGCCATGGGTGGAAGGACCTATTCCATTACCTGTTCTTTCCTGTGATGCTTCTTCAGGCTGGACCATGGTTTCATCATTTGAATTTCTTATCAGCTCAATCTCTTCATTATCTTGTTCCTGCTTCTCAGAAAGAATTTTAATTTTAAATAACATATACATTTTTTTTTCACACATAGTTCTTTTACCGTATATCTTATAAGCTTTACTACGTGAAGAATATCCCAAGAATACTCCCCCATCACTTCTGTGATCATACTTACCTAGGGAGTCTTTGCCTTTATTGTGCACAAAGCACTTGCATATAAATGCGCTAAGATGGGATATATTCAGCTTTCCCCTTTAAGTGACTCATAGGGAATCTTCTTAATAAGAGGTCTAGTCATGAAACTATTTATGATATAGCATGCAAAAGTTCAGCAAACTTAGCATTTTCAAATTCAGATGTATGATAGACCTAATTGATGCAAATTGATTACCTAGTTGTTTCTGAGTTTTTTTAACAAAAGAAGTAAACATGTCAAATGTTTCATCTTTAGATGTTTAAAAATAATGTCCATGTAAACCTAGAGTAATCATCAACAAGCACCATCACATATCTTTTACCACATCTGCTTAATGTTCTTATTGGACCACAGAGATCCATATGGTCCGGTTCTATCGTTCTGGTGGTTCTTACCACTTTCTTGCATTTAAAAAGGATCTTACCTACTTCCCCCTTGCCTTGCACAAGCCTCACAAACTTTGTCTTCCTTGAACTTGATGTTAGGCAGCCCTATCACTAGATCCTTGGAGACTAATTTGTTGAGTTGAATCAGACTGCATGTCCAAGTCTCTTGTGCCAAAGGACGGGATCATTGTCTAACACACTTAAGCAAGTGAGTTCATTTTCTGAAAATGTGGACAAATCTACAAAGCATATATTGGTTCCTCTTTTTCCCTTCAAAACAATCTTGTCAATGGTAGGATAAGTCACAAAATATTTGGTAGTGGTGAATGCTACCAAGTTACCTTTATCACATAATTGTGATACACTTATAAGACTGTGTTTTAAGCCATCTATCAAGTAGATATTCTCAATAGAGTGAGAATCAGTCTTACCTACCTTTCCAACCCCAATTATCTCACCTTTCTTCCCATTTTCAAAGGAAACATTACCTCCTTTGAGGTCCTCAAGTGAAAGGAACTGGTTCTTGCTTCCTGTCATATGCTTTGAGTAGCCACTATCCATGTACCATATTTGGTTGCTCCCTTTCACTTGGACCCATAAAAGGAAATCAGGGGTTAGTCTTAGGAACCCAAACTACTTTGGGTCCCTTTCTATATGCAAAAGGGTGAATCAAATTCTTTTTAGCCCAACCTGGCGGCCTATTTTTCCCTTGAACAAATTCTTTATTCTTTTGACTAGCCTTTTCTTTTGCAATACATTCACTTTTATAGTGACCAGTTTTACCACAGTATGTGCAAATTTTGTTCTCAGGAAGTGTGAGGTACTTTCTTTTGGGATCCCACTTAGGTGCATGGGTCCCGTATCCAAGTCCTCTCTTATTGCTACTATGGTGTTCATGTAGCCATAAAAGTGCATTGGAGGATCTATTCCATTTACAGGTTCTATCTAGCTCGTGCTTAACCTTGTTTAGATCCTCCTTAAGGACTCTTATCTACTCACCTCTTTTGTACAACTCATCTTTCATTTTTCCTACATTTTCTTCTAAAGTGAGTTATTTATAATCAAATTTCTTTTTACCAGTTCCTAATTTCAATTTTAGATTTTCAGATTTAAGCTCTAGGACTGTGGTGTCAAGTTTATGAACCTGGTTCTTCAACTCAGCATTTTTACTATCACTTTCACTAGCCCTAAGCTCCAGTTTTTGCACTTAGCTTTCAGAATCACACACTCCTTAGAAAGCTGTTCCTTTTCATTGTTTATAACCTCAAATTCATCAATGAAATCTAGAAGTAGCTCAGAGAGACTTTCTTTAGACAAAAATTTAATCTTGTATTTGAGATGAATTATACTTACCTCAGATTCCTCATCGGATTTCTCAATTGCCATAAGTGCTTGTTCATCTCCATCTTCATCTTCTGAGTCATCATCTGACCTTTCACCCCAAGCAGCAACCACAGCCTTTGTTGATCATTTGTTCTTCTTGTGATGAACCTGTTCCTTCGTTCACCTCTTTCCTTCTTCTATTCAATTTCCCATTGAGGGCAATTTTTGATGCAGTGATCAGTCTTTCCACACTTGTAACACCCCTCATTGGTTTGTTTTTCTAAAATCCTTGGTTTGTTGTAGCTTCCACTTCTTGAAGGACCATTTTCTCTCATTAGGTACTTCTTGAAATCCTTTGTGATCATGGTTATTTCATCCTCCTCTAGAGCAACACATTCAGTGATTCTGAATGCCATGCTCCTTTCCTTCTTGGGTGCATCCATCTTCATGGTTTGCCTTCTAAGTTCATAGGCAGTGAGATTTCCAATTAGCTCATCCAACTTAAGAGTGGCAATGTTCTTTGATTCATGAATAGCTATCATTTTGCTTTCCCAAGAGATTGGCAGTACCCTTGTCAAAGTTTTCTCAACTTTGTCTTCTTCAAGAATAATCCTTCCAAGAGACTTAAGTTCATTTGTTAGTGTGGTGAACCTTGTATACATCTCCTGGATGGTTTCTTCTTCCTTCATGGTGAAATTTTCATATTGAGAATACAACAGTGTTCCTCTGGACCTCTTCACTTGAGGTGTTCCTTCATGAGCCACTTGCAAAGTGTCCTAGATTTCCTTAGCAGTGGTACAACTTTGAATTCTACTGTACTCGTCTGGACCAAGTCCACACACAAGCCATTTTTGGGCCTTTGCATTCTTTTCCCACTTCCTCAAGTCCTCAGCAGTGCAGTCAGCTCTTGTCTTTGGCACATCCACTCCTTCATCATTCTTCTTTGTAGTTGCTAGAGGACCATCAGTGACTATGTCCCAAAGTTTATAGTCTTCTCCTATGATGTGATCTCTCATCATGTTTTTCCACCAAGAGTAGTAGTGGCCATTAAAGAGTGGAGGTCTATCAGTAGATTGCCCTTCCTAGTTCCCAGGTGGTGCACTCGTGTTGATCTTTTCCTAAGGTGTTAGCCTCTTCAAGGATAACCTGCTTTGATACCAATTGATGTTCTAAACATCAATACCACAAAAGAGAAGGGGGGGGGGTGATTTGTGTGGTACCCAATTTTCACACTAGAAGAAGCTGGTTCTTCTAGATCTACTTACTACTGCTGTTTGCGTAATTAAAAGTACATAAAATAAATAACACAGAGATTTTTGCGTGGAAAACACCTGGCTCAAAAGGTGAAAAAATCACGACCTACTATCAGTAGGATTTTTCCAAACTTCCACTAAAATCACTGAGCCAAAACTGCATTTACAAAACTCTTTGTAAACCTAAGGATTACCTCTAATCCCGTTGTGGCAACCAGCCTCTAACTGCTGCGACAACTTCAAGTGAACTCTAACTTGAATACTCAATGTACCTAATACAATTGCTTCTATGAAAATTGACAGGTACAATATTAAAACACCTACTACAATTGAACTAGAAATAAAGAAAGACACATAAAACTCTTTATGGAGCTGGTTCTTTAATCTGGTTCATTTAGCTTCAGGTTTGCACACTTGAATCACACACGAATTGCTAGGCAAAAGCCTTGCTATTTTGCTCCCAATTCATGTTTAACTTCTGCATTTTTGTGCAACACTTTAATGTGAGAACATCCTGCAATTTATATAGTTAGTAGATGAAGAAATAACTAGAGTTCTGATGCAACTCTTCCTTGGTGGAAGAGTTCTAGTTGATTTCAACTTCTAACTCCTTCCCTATCTTGAATAGTGTTCTCTTTGATTAAGGAGTCCTTCTCCTTATCAATTATGTAACATTTTCGATCAGGAGATATTAAATACACCAAGTTAAGCTTATCTCCATCACATGCAACCCACATGCTCAAATCTACTCATTTTTGTGCACCTGAGGGATGGACCACTGGATGGACCTGGTTCATTATGAGTTCCTTTATCAGTCTTCAAAACTAACCTTTACTTGGGACAACAAATTCCCCATTTTTGATGATGACAAACTCTGTGCTTTTTATAAGCTTAGCCTTGTTTCAACTCAGCTCAACATCAACACAATGTTATAAATATTTTTCCTTTTATCACTTATCATCAAGAACCAGGTACATTAGGTTATAAACATCACTGTTCAAAGTGTAAACATCACTTGTTTAAAGCACAACCTTTTCCCAACTTTTGGCATCATCGAAAAGTTGCATAAAAATGTGAGATAACCAGATTTTAAAGCTTACTCATGGCCACTAGGGCTACTTCAAATGCAAACATGGATTAATCATTATAGATCAAACTAAGAATTTCAACCATCAAATAAATATAAACAAACAGTTAGAGCAAAAACAGTGAACTTCATTGATGATTGATAAGATTCTACCACAAAGCATAAGAAGAAATAAAAATACTAAAAACATGAGCAAAAGAAACAAAACGTCCCGAACTGGGTCACTGGTTGATCTACACTAGGCTAGGATTTAAGACTTGGAAGAGGTAGGGGCTGGGTTATTTTCTTGGAGAAGTTTCAACATGTCTTGAAAAATTCCATCATTCTTCTACTTTTCCCTTGGAAGTTCAGTTCTGAGAACATCTCTCCCAGCTTCTACCGCAACCAATCATGTCTTCAGCCTTCCTATCTCAATATCCTTTGCCTCACTCTCTTGTACCAAGACTCTGGCTTTGCTATTGATAGTTGTCTTTTTAGATGAACCAGGTTCATTAAGAATGATATTGACTTCATAATCGCAAGTAACCAGAGTATTGACCCCACTTCTTCATAGGTACCTTGAAATGTGCAAGCATAGTTATGAGAATGTAATACAAACAGGACCAAGCGCATGGAGAGTATTTGAGGACAAAGTTTGTCTTTAATAAACGGTCAAAAACACATTCCTAGGACCCTTTTTAAAAGAATAAAAAGGGCATAACCCATTTCTATCTCTTAGGACCCGATTTCATCTTCTTCTTCCGCTTTGAAAGCTCTAAATTGAAGAAAACTTTATCTTCTTGAAGCCAAAATTTATTACTCTTCTTGAAGTTCTAAGCCAATATTACAATCTTCTTCTATTTATTCCTTCTCTTTTTTGACATAAGGATTAAATTTTTAGGGCTCAAATTTAAGGTTTCAGAAAATGCATAATCTGAGAAAATTTTGCTATTGTGGTGAAGAAGCTGTGGTGATACAGTCACGGGGTGTTGATAATCCGGTCGTTGATTTTACGTATGTCTATTTTATGAGGTAAATATCAATTATACTTCTCTAATCGATTTTATATTCCCTAATAATTTTTCTCTTAAATTTTCAGAGGGACAGTAGATCGTCATGTAATTTCTTTATGTGGTTTGACCCCCCAACTCCAGAGCACTTAAAAATGGTGATCTTGGGGCTGCTGAAGAAGAAGAAGAAGGGGGCATTTGATGCATTGTTGAAGGAAAATAGAAACCAAAGAAATTGGAGGAGATTGTGTGTGCTGATTTTAATTACAATTGTGTTGAAGTTGATTGTGTTAGGTAGTTCTAAAGATTGTTATATAATGTAAGAAAATGAATGAAGTTTGTTGGTAGATTTTGTATCCCTTTGTTAGAAATGAATGAAATATTTTGGCTATTATTAATGTTGTTTTGTTTGAGTTTGTTGTTGTGTGAGTTGAATGATTTTATTTGGCAATTGTTAATGTTGTTTCGTTTGACTTTGTTGCTGTGTGAATTGATAATGCAGTTAAAATACACCTCAAATTGTGACTGACAAAATACTGAAACACAGTCAAATAGTGGTTGATATTCATCTCAAATGCTGAAATTTTCCAGCATTAACAACATACAAAAATGACAGTACAAATACTTAACAACATACCAACACTAAAGACACATCTGCCCAAAAATTATCAAAGAATACTAAAATTATATTTCATCATAGAGTAAAGGTGTTCATTACATTCACCTATTAGCAGCAGCCTGCCTTAACAAAAATATACCCTGCCCAGTTTTATAACATACCAAAATAACAGCAGGCTACCTTAAAAAAATAACAACACTAAAAGTAAACCTAAATAACAGTTCCAAATTAACCTAACAGCAGTTCCAAAATAAATTACAGTTCCAAAGGGAAATTACAGCAGTTTCAAAATAAATTTAACAGTGATAATAACATAATTCAGTGGTTGTTCATGGATGGCTGGGATGATGAACTTGCTTGAGTTAAATTGGATTGAGATGTGGCAGTTCTTGAACGAGTTGAAGCAGTTCTTTCTAGTTGCCTTCTAGTAATGGCTGGTCTACCATTCCATTTTACACCACTTCTTGGCTTGTATGCACACTCCAGAATTTCTGCTGAGGACCTCTTTGCACCACCATGAGAGATCACTCTTGGCTTACCTCCACCAGACTGCCAAAAACAAAATATATTCAGTAAAGTTGTTAAAGCAAACAAGATATAAAATTAATTTTGAACTACTTACAGAAAAACTTGTGAACCCACTCCTTGATTGAAAAAGTCCAAACCCAGAACTTCCCCTACCACTACCAGTTCCTCTTCCTCTATTAGCAGTAGTTCCTCTTCCTCTATTAGCAGCAGTTCCTCTTCCTCTACCAGCAGCATCAGGGGCAGAAGTAGTTGGAGTTGAAGCAGCAACGGGGGCAACAGTTCCTCTTCCTCTGCCTCTTCCTCTTCCTCCACATCTTGGTATATATGAAGCATTTGCTGGAGTAGAATCTGCAGGCCTTGCTTTCATAGGGCAGCTCCTCTTGTTGTGTCCATATCCACCACAGTTTGAACATATCATCTCCATACCCCTTCTTGAAAGCTTTCCAGAAGTAGGATGTTAAGTTTCTTCTCTTCTTCTCTTCTTCTTTGGTCTGTCAGGCATCTTTATAATTGGTGGGGGTTCAATTGGTGGATTGGTAGATATTTGCCACATCTGCATGTTTGGCACAGGCTGGATGAATGTTGAATATGCCTTCAGATAGGTGGATTTGTGGTACCAATGATATATGTATTTAGTTGGGTCAAGGTTCTTGAAATGCATAGCAGCAATGGCATGAGCACAAGGGATACCCTTCAGCATCCATGACCTGCATGTACAAGTTTGAGCTTGCATATTCACACAATGCTTCAGCACCACTGTTAATGAAGTATCCTCAACCTCATAGCCATATTCACCATTCCACTTGATTGTACACCTCATAGATTGGACCATGTTATCCCGATACACCTTCATAGCAATTGGGGATATATCACGTATCCCAGTATCTACAAACTCCCTAAACTTTCATATTCTCTCCATTATCTTCACTATAATTACCTCCAACATTGTGATAATTGTCTTGTGCCTAGCAGCAAATATCCAAGCATTAAATGTCTCGCACATATTGTTGTCAATTATATCACATTTCCTATCACAATTGAAGTATGTTCTGCACCAACTTTCCTTGTTATACCTCAAGAGGCTCTCACATATCCCATTCCCAAGCATATTCAAATTGTCCAGCTGAAAATTCAGTTTTGCCACACATGATGCTCTAGCACACCTCCAGAAGTTGTTTCTCCTATCTAACCCTCTCCAACATTTGGACCAGTTTGCTTATATATGTCTGGCACACCACCTATGCTCACTTTCAGGTAGCACTTCTGATACAGCTTTAAGCAATCCCTTAAACATAAAAAGAATTAAATTAGTTGCCAACAGAAACGAAAATTAGAAAAAATAAATATTGACAGAAAACAGAAACAGAAGAATATATTCACCTTTTACATATCAGACATGATAGTAAGATCCCTTCCATCTTGAAGCTCTAAGTCATGAGCCACACACTTCAGAAACCATGTCCAAGAGAAGCTGTTCTCAACCTCTAAGGTCAATGTTTGACTACCATCCACATAACGAGCAAAATTACCAGGAACTAATACCCCATCATGGTACCACCTGGGGGTAATGATTTTAAAAGACATTATCTGCAAACAAATAAGGGACAAATAAATAGACTTTCCACATACAACAATTGAAAATAAAGAACTACAAATGAAATATAAAAGTGGAGACAAAGACAAGAGCATATCACATTGTTCAAAGCAATGCTTGACCAAATCTAAGCGTGTGTAATACAAACATGACCAAGCGCGTAGAGAGTATTTCAAGACAAATTTTATCTTTAATAAACGGTCAAAAACACATTCCTAGGACCCTTTTTAAAAGAATAAAAAGGGCATAACCCATTTCTATCTCTTAGGACCCGATTTCATCTTCTTCTTCCTCTTTGAAAGCTCTAAATTGAAGAAAACTTTATCTTCTTGAAGCCAAAATGTATTCCTCTTCTTGATGTTCAAAGCCAATATTACAATCTTCTTCTATTTCTTCCTTCTCTTTTTTGACATAAGGATTAAATTTCTAGGGCTCAAATTTAAGGTTTCGAAAAATGCATAATCTGAGAAATTATCAAAGAACACTAAAATTATATTTCATCTTAGAGTAAAGGTGTTCATTACATTCACCCATTAGCAGCAGCCTGCCTTAACAAAAATATACCCTGCCCAGTTTTACAACATACCAAAATAACAACAGGCTACCTTAATAAAATAATAACACTAATAGTAAACCTAAATAACAGTTCCAAAATAAATTACAGTTCCAAAGGGAAATTGCAGCAGTTTCAAAATAAATTTAACAGTGATAATAACGTAATTCAGTGGTTGTTCATGGATGGCTGGGATGATGAACTTGCTTGACTTAAATTGGATTGAGATGTGGCAGTTCTTGAACGAGTTGCAACAGTTCTTTCTAGTTGTCTTCTAGTAATGGTTGGTCTACCATTCCATTTTACACCACTTCTTGGCTTGTATGCACACTCCAGAATTTCTGCCGAGGACCTCTTTGCACCACCATGAGAGACCACTCTTGGCTTACCTCCACCAGACTGCCAAAAACAAAAAATATTCAGTAAAGTTGTTAAAGCAAACAAGATATAAAATTAATTTTGAACTACTTACAGAAAAACTTGTGAACCCACTGCTTGATTGAAACAGTCCAAACCCAGAACTTCCCCTACCACTACCAGTTCCTCTTCCTCTATTAGCAGCAGTTCCTCTTCCTCTACCAGCAGTAGCAGGGGCAGAAGTAGTTGGAGTTGAAGCAGTAGCAGGGGCAGCAGTTCCTCTTCCTCTGCCTCCACATCTTTGTATATATCAAGCATTTGCTGGAGTAGAATTTGCAGGCCTTGCTTTCTTAGGGCAACTCCTCTTGTTGTGTCCATATCCACTTACTCCAAGTATACTTCTCCCTTTTTTTCCCCCCAAAATATGAATATAGTTATTTTTGTTATTTTTTATTTATTAAAATATGAATTGGTCAATCCCGTGATGAATTTAGCTGCCTGGATTTTAATCACGTGTTGGTAAAATATCAAAAGTCATTGTTGGAGCTTTGTTAGTTAATTCAACTTAAATATAATTTACATGAAAAGTACAGAATTATTCTTTGCTATATTAATTACATATTTATAATTATTTAATATACTTTTTTTGCAAAAGCTATGTATTTTAAGTACGTACTACTAATAAATAATATTTAATATTTTTGTATACACATACATTTATCTCACGTTAACCTTGTGTACATGTTCATCTGGTCTATTAACTTTTGAAATTTATTTAATTTACAGCGAAAACATATAGAATTATGTAATTATATTTGAATAATCAAACATGACTCATGTAATTATATTGCAATTATTTTATGACAACAAACAAAGTTGTGTAACTATTACCCTAATAACTAGGAAAAATGCACAATTACCCCCTGACTTATACCCGAAATTTCAACTACACAGTTTTTCTTTGCGGGAATCCTATTACCCCCTAAACTTATTTTAAACGTAATTATTTGTACCCTTAACGCTGACGTGGCACAATGTGTGTATTTCACTCTCCCAAAGGAGAGTGAGAAGCAAGAAAAAACTATTTTCAGATTATTTTTTTAATTATTTTTTACCATTTTTTCTTACTTTTTTTTTTCTTTTCCTTTTCTTTTTCTTTTACTTTTTTTTATTTCTTCTCTAATTCCGGTGGATATTCATTCACCCATGACTTTGTCTAACCGTTTTCTTTTATTTTTTTTTTCACACACAAATTAAACTCTTAAAAAGATCTATTCATAAGCAAAGCAAAATACACTCAGATTTGGGGAAAAAAATTCATCATCGGAAAATCTTCCCACGCCGGAAAAAAATAATGTACTGAAATTTTAACTGAAATTTTTTTTCTCAACTTAAATTCGTTTTTATTTCTTTTGCTCTTCTTCCCACACATAAATTATACTTTCAAGTATATATATATATATATATATATACTTAGATCGGGATAAAAATTTATCGTCGGAAAAAAAAGAATTGGCGGAAAAAATGGTGTTTGTAAAATTCCGACGACCACCATTTTATGTCGCCAGTGACCAAAACAAAAAGAAAGAGAATGAAATAACAAAAAAAAATGAGAATAATAAGAAATAAGAAAAAAGGATAAGAAAAAGAAGAAAGAATAAAAAAAAGAACTAAAAATACATTGTGGGGCGCGTGTAGCTCACCATATGGGTGTTCATAAAAATTCGAAAAATCAAACCAAACCGAAAACCAAACCAAACCGACCAAAAAAACCGATACTTTTTTGTTTGGTTTGGTTTTGGTTTTAAATTTTAAAAACCGATCAAATTTGGTTTGGTTTTAATTAGAAAAAAACTAACCAAACCGACTATAGGAGTAACTATTTTAAATTTATTATTACACCTATAAATATGTATATTGTTATACAAAGTTTTAAAAAATTTATGGTAAATGTTAATAGTTTGCACTTTTAATATAGTTTTTAACCTTTACATTCTAGTTTGATTAGTAGTTTTCTTTTGTTTAGTATAAGAATCCATTTCGTGTTAAAAATAACATATTTTTAACCGAGTCCTTAAATTTTTTATCACTATTTGATTCAATTATAATTAATATATCTTGGTAAATAATAGATTTCTCAAAGAGAAATTGATTTGATAGTGTTGCATTGAAAATGCGATCGCCGGAATATGTGTTTGGTAGTGTATGTCTTATATTTAAGAAAAACCGATAAATAACCGAAAAAACCGAAAAACTGACATAAACCGAACCGGGAAAAACCGACTTAATTGGTTTGGTTTGGTTCTAATATTTGAAAAACCGACTTACTTGGTTTGGTTGCTTTTTAAGGAAAAACCAATCCAAACCGAACCACGAACATCCCTAGCTCACCACTTGCCAAGAGTTTGGTTGTCAGCGTTAAGGGTGCAAACAATTACATTTAAAATAAGTTTATGGGGCAATAGGATTCTCGTAAAGAAAAAATGTGTAGTTAGAATTTCGGGTATAGGTCAGGGGTACTCACGCATTTTCTCTAATAATTACACTAAATTCGACTATAACATTGTGTAATTCAGTTTTCTTCTCCCTTCTTTTTGCACTAATTTCTTTCTCCACCAAGAGCATCGTCTCACTTTCTTCATCCATAAGAAAATTTCACTATTTTTGCATCCATGACTGTATGGATGGAATTAGTTTTAGTTTTACTGCATCACTATTTTCCCCCAACAACAGCTCTAATTAATTCTCTTTGTTTAACATCAGCGCTGGCTGGAGTCTAAGGAAGGCAATAGCCTTAGGCCCCAAAATACTTAGGTCCCAAAATCTATAAATAGTAATTATGCACTATTGATAGAATTTTTAAAGTATTTGGTTAAAATAGTTGTAGCTAAAATTTCTATACACATTAAATTATAGTTACTAATTGTTTCTTGTCTTTAATTTATCCTAACTTAAATCGATCTTCTTACAATGCTAGTTTAGAATAAATTTTCTTAATTTTTTCAGTGTCTTTGTAGATATTTTTCAAGCTACTTTAATAAGTAACTATTAAAATTCGTCCTTAATATTGAATGACTCTTGAAATATAGTAGTTATTATTGTAATATTATTTATTTCCACTTATATTTAGAATTAGAGTGCTAAGAGAAACTACATAAGTCGAAGAATACTCTAATTGGCACACTTAATCAGGTAAAAAGTGTTAATTCAATTACCATTAATAATTTTTATATAAGTTGCCTTGATTGAAAAGATTTTCAAAATTAAATCCATAAAATTCAACATGATAACACAAGACATATTAAACAAATTGGCTAGACATTGACAATAGTTAAAACTGATTCTAACTTCTTTAGATTTCGATAAATTATAAAAGTAAAAAAAATAATTAAAAAAGTTAAAAGTTTCACTTTTTATTTTCGTTTTGAGTCCCATATTATGTCGAGTTGCCCCTATTTAACATGTACATTTTTTAGATTGTGATTTTTTCTATGTAAGTTAAGTATGCGTGCAAAATAATTGATAACAAGTTAAATAGATTTGACTATTTCTGTTAATTCTCGATATTATTTATATTGTTATAGTTCAAAATAGATTTTAATTGATAAGTAATAAAACAAGTATTATATAGAGTTAAATATTACCTTAAATTTTTAGTTTTATGATACAATATACAATGTTTTATGTAGTATTTTGAGGGGCAATGCAATTGTAATTGTAAAGGTGAGAAAATCTCAAATATTGTTTAAAATGTCAGATAATCGTGTTTGGAGTTAAGTTCTATTAGAGCCTAATAGCAAAGACAATTGTCTCTAGATTTAATTTTGGTATCAAGTTTAGTTATTTTTTTTAGTTAATCACAGTAAAGTTATGAACTTTATGCTCTGCATTTGAACTTTGTTTTTGTATTTACTATGTTGTTTTGTGTGAATATTTGATTATTTTAAAATAATAATGTCAATAGTTGTGATTATTGACTATAGAATACCAGCTGAAAATAAGGATATAGACACATTTTTCTGCTGCCTTGGGCGCTAGCTTTTGTGGTGTGTTTCATTAAATAGTCTTTTTTTATTTATAAAACCATATAAATTAAGATTTTTTTCTAATATTTATAGATATATTATAGAAATTTTAATATATATATTCATGATTTTAAAATAAATAAATTATGTTTGTTCAGATGCTGAAAAATAAATAATCTTAATAATAAATTATGATAATATCTTAATAATCTAATATGTTATATATTCTATTACAAACAAAGTAATCTCTGCATAAAATCTCAGGCAAAACATTAGATTGATAGTATTAACTATTAAGCTTAAACATTCACATAACTTCTGTAAAAAATCTATTATAAAATATTATATTATGGGCAATAAGACAAAAAATGACATTAACAATACAGAATAAAAAGCATTTAAAATTAAAAATACCATTGGATACTAATATAAGCATTTCTATGATTATTTTTCTAATAATTTATATATTATTATTCACCTTATAACTTGTGCTGCATTTTAATTTCTGTGGAACCTATTAGATGAACCAAATTAATAACCTCACAGGAAAGCAAAGAAAATAAATAAACAAAATAAGGCAGAGATGTTTTTATTTATAAATTGGGAAAGGTAATCCACTCCAGTCTCAACTCCTCTGCTTCTCCACTCCACACACCCTCCAAAAACCC
The DNA here is from genome assembly GCA_026770625.1 of Nicotiana glauca. Taxonomy (NCBI): domain Eukaryota; kingdom Viridiplantae; phylum Streptophyta; class Magnoliopsida; order Solanales; family Solanaceae; genus Nicotiana; species Nicotiana glauca. Next base: position 235,625 of record MU665703.1, read on the forward strand.
TTGTCGCCGTCCACGGCGGCGCACCTCTCATTTCTTCCTCATCCCTCGGTGAACCACCACCGATGGCATCTACACCGGCATCCGAATTCTCCGATGGACCAGTACTCAGCGTGATCAACAAGCGCCTCCGTGCTCTTCGCAAGAAATACAACCGCATTGTCCAAATGGAAGAATCTCTATCCAAAGGCAAAACCCTCAACAAAGAACAAGAGGAAACTTTCCGCTCCAAATCCGCTGTTCTCGCCGGCATTGACGAGCTCGAGAAGCTTCGTCAGCCACTTGCTGCAGCCGTCGCTGAAGAAATCAACCTCGCTGTTGAACAACAACGCCAAGTTCCTCCGTCAGAATCCGCCGCCGATACGCCTATTGATGATTCTAACATCAAAGGAGAATGTGTTGCGGATTTACTTAATCTGTTGTACTTTGGTAGCATGTTTGACGTGAAGTCGTTGCAGCAGAGTGATTTAACAGCGACGATGCTGACGAGGACTATGGAGAGGGCGTGTTGTTTGAGCTACGACTGTATGCCGGAGGATGAATCGACTGACGACGTGATGGATCTGTTAGGTGAAAGAGATTTGGATTTGATTTCGATGCTTAGTGGCTTGCTTGTTTCACGCCCTGTTAACTCTCCCTTGTCTCACAAGCACGCTCTTCGGAAATGTACTGAGCATGCTAAGCTGTGGCTTTCGAAGTCTGATCAGCCCATCGAACCCAATTCCGATGCTACTTGTGAGTGTCATTTTTCTTCTCAGATAAAATATTGTTTGTTTACTTTGTCTGGAATCGGACAGCCTCTCTGCCGTTCAAGGGGTAGGTGTACGGCTGCGTACATCTTACCCTCCCTAGACAACTCTTGTGGGAAACTACTGTGTTTGTTGTTGTTGTTGTTACTTTGTCGGGAGTGGATGTAGAGGATGCATATTAACGCGAGCCCCACTTGTTTGGGATTGAGGTTTAACCAATTTTAACAATGAGCTAACTATGCTTGTAAAAATATGGGTTCAAAAAATTAATATTTTGTTGAAATTTTGTTTTACACACACATATATGTTCCATATCAGCACTAAGGTTACATCCGCCACTGGTAGTTGTTGTTATTGTTATCCTGGCATTGACATTTTTAATTTGCCAGGGAATGGGTATATAGATTCTTATTGTGGACCCTAACTGGTTTAAAAACGAATTTTACTTGTTGCTGTTTTATGGAAATTTAGGTTTTGGGAAGGCATGTCAAGACTTTAGAGCAGTCTTTGATAGATGATTTTAATTGGTTATGTCTCTTTTCTTACAGATGCGGGGCTGAGATCAAAGCTGGACAAGATCATTGCATCACTATATTTTACCACAGACCCTGTTAAAGTGGAGACAACTGCTGGTAAATATGGGTCTTATCCTGTGCCAGTAGAAGAGCATGTGGAGGTGCCTGTTGACGTACCACTGCAAGCGGAAAATCCAAATGTACAGTATGAGCAGAAGGTAAATGCTTATAGAAGTAAATCATATATAGCTTATTTGCTATATTTAAGGTCTGAAAGACATCTTGCAAGGTTGCCATGATAATATGACTGATTGTTGGATGCACATGAGTTTTGCTTTTTTATGTTTTTGTGTTTGAATGCAAAGCTTTACCTCATTGATATTAAAGTTATATCCCTTGTTTGAAGTTGGTGTATATAACGTAATTGCTGCGCTATTTTTAAGGCCTTATGAAGCTTGTGATTAAGTTGGTGCCTACCTTGCAATTCTTCTATATATTGCTAAAACTGAACTTCAAAAGCACAAGCCTCCATCGCACATTTCCTTTAAAGGAACTGAGATGTTCATATGGTTTGGCTTGTTGGTCTTTAACTTGTTAGATTTTGCACGTGTCCTGGCCTCTAGGTTAGGTGATCAGGCTTTTCCCTTTATTTTCTTGGGGGTGGGGGATGCACATCTCAGTAGATTTAGCTTTTGTTTTTCTTAAAATAATACATGTTTTCCTTGTTCGTTTTTTTGTCATAAAGAGCTCATAATCTCTCATACACTGGTCTTTCCGCACTTTCTTGTTGTGGTTTTAATATATTGGATAAGATGTTCTTTGCTATAAAGCTGTTCTAAATACCATTGTTGATAGCTTCAATTACCTCTCTGCCAAAGTGCTACACGGTACTAGGGAGGTAGAAAACGAAACCCAGAAGAATATCCCCTTGGCTTCCTCTCTCTCCAACATCATAAAGAAAGCTTTAATTTCTCTCTGCTCTTGCTTTCCTCTTTCTCCAACATAACTGAAATTGCCGTCAAGACTGTCCCCTATTTAAAGGCCAAACAAGGAAAATAAAAGAAAAAAGTAGCTCAACTTAATTGTGCCAATGTTGAATCTGTTACTGTTTTGAGGGCAGTTACAATTCCATTCAGAAGATCAAAGGCAACAGTATATTTCCGTTTTATTTTTCGGTGTAGATTGGAGCTTTTAAATGAAGCTAAGTATGTGTTAGAGCTGCTACAACCCCTATAGCTTTAGAAAGGGACATATTTGTGCTTCAGCGTTTTGCTTCACTGTACAGATTTCTAGCACAATCCTTGTGCTGTTAGTAATACAACTTTACGATTCTCATAAAAAGAAAAAAAATAGATCTTCCTCTTTTTGGTACTGGTATGCACTATGCAGAACAGTAGAGGCAGAGACCTCTTCGTTCTTGGTTTGCTCAAAATGGATGATATAGTTATCTTTGAAAGGCGCGATAGTGCTTATGTCGTTTTAGTTATCTAATCCGTTGTATTATCAACACACGTATTATTCCACTTATTGTCCTGCGAATAATACATAGATTTCTGAATAATTTATGCAAGTACTTTTTATACGGAAAATAAAACTGCAACGAAACAATGTATTGTTAATGCTGAGTTCTATACCAAGATTATTTTGTCTTATACATCAAGAGTCTTTTTAGTCTAGTTAGAGACATATATGCCAGTGGAGGAATTAAATGCGAGACTTATAGCTGCACCAGTTTTAGAGAATGCCTAGTTTCCTAGAAAGACAGTATTTAATATCGGCATGAAATGCTCCCTAAAAAGTGGAATAGATGGAGACAACGAACCAATTAGTTTTGAATTGAGTCATAGTTGTTTGTTCGATCAATATATTGCTAATGAGTCGGATCTGAAAAGGCCTTGAAAACCTGGTCAAAGATAGATTTGCATTTTTGTCTTTATATCCTGAACCCTCTTTGCTTCAATTCTGAGCACTTTCTGTGCAGGCCAAGCTATATACTGGTGAGAGTGTGAGCAAGAATTTTGTGTAAAAAAATAGTTTATTAACCTTGGTCCTGAGTTATATCCTACTTTTCCTCACCTTTTTACATCATTTTCTGGCTTTGTATTCTTAGACTCTTTGGCACAACCTAAGCTAGATTTTAATGTTTTCTCTGAAACTATTTGATTTAACGTATGTTAAAGGAGAAGCTATTTATTTTCTCACAATAATCTTTTATCCTTAATTTGTATAAAATTGACTTACATCTGTTTAAAATAAAACGTGAGAACTCTTTTCCATATAAGTGTTGCTTCTGGTTGTTCAATCATTTGATAATCAGTCATTCTTTGATAATGATCAGTATGAGTCAGACTCAAGTTTCAGTGTAGTCACTACTTTTGGCATCTGAAGTGTGTTAATCTTGTTTTCTTATTAAAATCTATTCTTTTAATTTACCTGGCTTTGAAAAGGGGACTACATTGTGTGCATTTACAGGGAATTGAATATGTATAGAAGTTTGTCTATAGCACTTCTGATATCATTGTTCAGTGGTCCATGCTTTCCTTCATGTTATCATTCGACTGTGAACATTAACTGTTTTCAGGAGGAAGATGCTGCAAGTTCTCAAGCAGTTGAAAGTAACGAAATTCACGCCAGCAATGTGGAACTGCAGCAGGTATTCTTGACCTTTCTAAGAGAATTGAAGTTTAGTGGTTGGACCCGCCATATGTAACATCTCTTCTTTTTGTACACTTCGTAGGGGGAGCAGGGTGACAATATTTCTGAACAATTTGCTGAAACAGAAGAAGTCACACCTGATGCTGAAGGTGTTGATAATGTGAAGGATGCAGATTTCAATCGGCAACAATCTGTTCCCCAGAGGTCTTATCAGAACTACAGGGGTAATCGTGGTGGGAGTGGGGGTGGCCGTCGTGGAAACTCCAATGGCCGCGGAGGACGTGGCAGGGGAGGGTCCTACCAGAACGGCCGCAGTCAATACTACGACCAATCTGGTAATTACCACCAGAGGAACCATTTTAATAACTATAGGGGAAGGGGTGGCAGGGGTGCAGCTGGTGGCGGGAGTTACAATCATTATGCTTCAGGTGATCATGCAGGCAGTTTTTCTGCTGAAGTATGACCATGTTTAGGTGATTATACAATTTCTTTTGCTAGCTTCGTGGAGGTGGTTAAGCTGTTTCCCTTTACATGGAATCACAAAAGTGTTTTCTGCTTGCTTGTGCATCATCCTGGACGGTTTTTGTAGCTGAAAGAATTGGGAAATCTTATTGCCTAAAAAAGAAATGGGAAATTTTATTGTCAATTTGAGAAAGAATAGAGCCGTTGTAGCTTCTTCAAAGATCATTACTTGTAGATCGTTTTTGGTTCTGAACGTTCTTAGCATTTGCTAGTTTTATCTTGCGGCTTCTGATATTAAATGTCAAGGTGCTATTTGCTGATGACTGCTAGTTTAGTCAAGAGGTGATAATTATATAAAGCACAACTGAATGTTAAATTCACATAAGAACTTAATTTAATTGCTTTGGTAAATTTTTTTAACTGCTATTATTATGCTTAGCGGCTCGGGGCTTTGATAGTAAGAGTGCAGCAATGTGTGGATTAGACACACGTGGGTTAGTCCGCATGTCATGAGTTTGGATTGCAGTTAAAGTATTTAAGTGGAGAAGAATGAAAGATGGATCTATTATTTGTCAATTTTTTAGTTGAAGGATGCCGGAGGAGTGGAGGTGGAGTATAGTGGTGCCCTTGTACAATAACAAAGGGGATATCCAGTGCTGCAACAACTATAGGGGTATCAAATTAATAATCACACCATGAAGGTCTGGGAGCGGGTGATCGAGGCGAGGGTGAGGGAGATAACATCTATATCTGTGAACTATTTCGGTTTCATGCCGGGTCGTTCCATTACAGAAGCTATCCATCTTGTCAGGAGATTGGTGGAACATTTCAGGGATAAGAAGAAGGACCTGCACATGGTGTTTATCGACTTGGAGAAGGCGTATGACAAGGTCCCTTAGGAGGTGCTATGGAGGTGCCTGTAGGCTAAGAGTGTGTTGGAAGCCTACATCAGAGTAATCAAGGACATGTACGATGGAGCTAAGACTAGGGTTAAGACGGTGGGTGGCGACTCAGACCATTTCCCGGTAGTTATGGGGCTCCATCAAGGATCGATGCTTAGCCCTCTCTTGTTTGCCTTGGTAATGGATGCTCTAACCTGACATATTCAAGGGGATGTGCCTTGGTGTATGCTATTTGCTGATGACATAGTCTTGATAGACGAGACGAGGGTCGGTGTTAACGAGAGGCTAGAGGTATGGAGACAGACTCTCGAATCTAAGGATTTCAAAATAAGCAGGTCTAAGACAGAATACCTGGAGTGCAAGTTTAGCGTCGAGCCGAGCGAAGTAGGCAGGGACGTGAAGATTGGATCTCAGGTCATCGGCAAGAGGGACAGTTTCAGATATCTTGGGTCGGTGATTTAGGGGGACGAAGAGATAGACGGGGATATCACCCACCGTATAGGGGCGGGGTGGTCGAAGTGGAGGCTTGCATCAGGAGTCCTGTGTGACAAGAAAGTGCCACAGAAACTCAAGGGGAAACTTTATAGAGCTGTGGTTAGACCTGCCATGCTGTATGGGGCGGAGTGCTGGCCGGTGAAGAACTCTCATGTTCAGAGAATGAAGGTTGCTGAGATGAGGATGCTTAGGTGGATGTGCGGGCTCACCAGGTTAGATAAGATTAAGAATGTAGTTATTCGGGAGAAGGTAGGGGTGACCCCAGTGGATGAGAAGATGCGAGAAGCGAGACTCAAGTGGTTCGGGCATGTGCGGAGGAGAAGCCCTGATGCCCCGGTGAGGAGTTGTGAGCGGCTGGCAGTGGTCGGCGTGAGGCGAGGCAGAGGGAGGCCTAAGAGGTATTGGGGAGAGGTGATTAGGCAGGACATGGCTAGAATGCAGATTTCCGAGGACATGACCCTTGATAGGAAAGTCTGGAGGTCTAGTATTAGGGTTGTAGGATATGGGTTTCTAGAATTTTTCGTACTCCTTTCCCGGGGTTGGGTGGGGCTTGGTAGGGCTCTCCATAGATGATTTGTATATTGGATTGTGTCCCCCTTATGGTATTTATATATGGTGGTTACTGTTTGATAATATTGCATGCCATTTTATTTATGGTTCTTATGTTTAGAAAATTGTTTATGCGATTTCCGCTGGAGTTACTAATGTTCTTTTGTTTTTGTTTTTGTTTTTGTTTTTCCTTTTCTTCCCTGAGCCGAGGGTAGATTGGAAACAGCGTCTTTGCCCTTTCGGGTAGGGGTAAGGCCTGTCTACATATTACCCTCCCAGATCCTACTTTGTGGGACTATATTGGGTAGTTGTTGTTGTTGTTGTTTTTAGTTGGTCTTTTCGGTGATTTTAAATTTTTTTATGCTTAGCAATGATTCTTGATATCATTAAATCATGGCATACGCATGAGCTTGCTTTTTTCCTTTTGGGATATTTTTAAGGGGTATGATAATTTGTTTTACCAAAGAATTGTTGCGACAACTTTTCGCCCGATAAACACTTTTCCGTTGGAAAATTTATTCATGTCCGCTGCTTATATTTCCTTTTCCGTACTGCTCCAGGTTCGCTTCTTTGTTTGAGTAAAACTTTCATGAACTGATTGGTTGGATTGAATAATTTTCTTGCCTGAACTGATTGGTTGCATCTAGGAGTGGCAAACGGGCAGATCGGGTCGGATATGATTCGGATCTAAAATGGGTAATGAAAAAATGGATCAATTATTCGATCCGATCCATATTTATTACCCACGACTTCTTGTATATGATCACTTTTGGGAGAATTCTTAGTCTCCCTAACTTGAGGAACCTCCAGTTTTAGGCTTTACAAATGTAAAAGTTAGATCCATTGGTTACTCATTGGTTATCCATTTTTTAAATGGATAACATGGTTCTTATCTATATTTGACCCGTTTTTAAAAAGTTCATTATCCAACCTATTTTTTAATGGATAATATGGGTGGTTAACTGTTTTCTTTGAACCATTTTGTCAACTTGCATCCAAAATGAGTATAGTGTTTGATACGGAATCAAGTGCTTTGTTACTTTTCAGTGACCCCCCACGAGCTAGAAGATCAACCAGTCAAACCCGAGTCGTTAAAATAGACTAAATTGAGAATCCTTGTTAATTAATCATAATCATATACATTTTTTAATCATATAATAAAAATGTATTTAATGCACACATTTTATTTGAGAATGCATGATAGTTAATCATAATCCTATAATGAAGATAAAGTAAGCATCTGTTCGTGCTGATGTTTCGCGTGTGTGGTATTGTCCAACCCTACACCTCTAATGAAGATCTAGTAAGCATCTGTTCGTGCTGATATTTGATGTGTGGGGTGTTATTCAATCCTACACCTCTAAATGAAGCGTAGTACGGTCGTAACAATAATAAATCCAACTAGGTTGGGATCGAATCCCACAAAGGATAGGTATATGTTAAGAGTGTTCAAATATGTGTAAACTTGGTAATTCTTAATATAATCTTCAAACAAAGAGTAATTTTTCAATTACTTCTAAAGTTACTTTTAAAATTATTACGTTAACTAGTCTAGGAATGTGATCACCCGATATGTCATTTTGAGTGTTAGTCTTCATTTCTGTGTTCCGAGACAGCGAATAGCTCCGTTTAGTTTTTCTCGATTTCCGTGCGTAGTATGTGTAAATTTTTATATGAAAAATTGAAGAAAATGTAAAATTTAGCTTTAAATATGATTTGGCTACGGTCAACATTTTGTGTAAACAGATCTGGGTCAGTGTTTTGACAATCCCGATCGGTCCATATCGTGATTTGGGACTTGGGCATATGTCTGGAATCAAATTCGGAAGTCCCTAACTTGATTTAATGTGATTTTGTAGAAAACTAATAATTTGAAGGTTTAACGAATTCTTAAGTTTGATTGTAGGTTGACTTTGTTGCTACCGGGTTCGGATTTCGGTTCCGGAACTTGATATGTGTTCATTTCACTATATATGACTTGTTTGCCAAATTTGGTGCAAAACGGAGTTGATTTGACGTGATTTGGATGTCCGATTGTAAATTTGCATGTTCTTGTGTTTCTTTGGAAATATCATTCATTTTGATGTCTGATTCGTAGTTCTAGGTATTATTTTGGTGTTTTGTGCGCGAGCAAGTTCGTATCATGTTATTACTCTTGTGTGCATGTTTGGTTTGGATCCCGAGGGGCTAGGGTGGGTTTCGGATATGCTATAGAGTGGTTTTTGGACTTAGGCAATTGCTAGTTCTGAGTTTTCTGATATCTGGTGCATCCTTCTTCGCGATGCTACTCTCGCGATCGTGAAGATTAGCCTGGTCTAGGATTGAATTTCCTTTGTGCAAACGCAAGGCTGAGGTCGCATATGCGAAACAATGGTGGGATCACACTTTGCGAATGCGACCAAAGCTACACGAATGCGATGAGTATGGTCATGGAAGGAGGATCGGATGTGTGTTTCTACGCGAACACGATCGGACGGCTGCGAACGCGAAGGTTAGGGGGCAAAGCCATCGCGAACGCGTAGGGAATTTCGCGAGCGCGAAGGCCAATAGGATTGCTATGCTTCGCGATTGCGTCAGGTCCTTCATGAACGCGATAAAGACCTGATGCTAGTGATTTAAAATATCCCAAAGATGGATTTTCCTCATTTTTCACCATCTTCACATTAGAGCTTGGCCTAGAGGCAATTATGAAGAAGAATTTTATCCCCACTTTATAGGTTCGTAAATTTAACTTGTTTCCTTCCATTTCCATCAACACCGATTGATTTCTAACCTTAATCTATGCTCTTTCATGGTAGAAAATATCACGACCCAGATTTCCACCATCGGGAGTCGTGATGACGCCTACTAATGGAAGCTAGGCAAGCCAACTCTTACTTGCATTCCCATTGGTTACAACTCTCATTTTTAAAACATTTAAATATAATACTATGATTACAGCGGAATAAATAAATTTAGCGGAAGACTTAATAATTTTTACTAGATATGATACAGAAAACCCAAACCTGTTACACTACCCAAGAACTGGTGTCACAATACTCACGAACTTCTAAGAATAATACACATAACCGTCTGAAAGAAATATAAA
>MU665706.1:0-19540 GCA_026770625.1 Nicotiana glauca
CTAGAATCCAAAACTTAACCCAAAAATGTCATCTTTTTCTCTCTCCCCGATCCTCCCTTTATTTATAGAAAATGATCTGCGTAGGCTGGCTGCGTAACCTACGCAGACTGGCTACACAGCTTACCCCTCCCTTCACTTCCATTCTGATTTTGCCTACGCAATTGTGCGTAGGATACGCAGACTCGCGTAGCTGTTCTGTCACCATTCAGAAAAAAAGTCATAACTTCTTGTATAAATCTCCAATTGATGAACGGTTTGATGCATTAGAAACTAGACTCAAAAGAATTTAATTTGATAGGTTGTGCATCACCCAACTCCTTATATAACTGGAGATATGATTGTTTAAAGTGAGGTCTTGTGCGCCCTTATTTACAACTTTCGTCTATTATGAAAATTTTCAACTTCAAAAGTTCCCGTTAACCATCCGAAATCACCCCGAGGCCCCCCGGGACCTCAACCAAAGCACTAACATATCTTATAACGTTATTCAAACTTGTTCCAATTATCAAAACACCACAAATAACACCTAAACCATTAAATTACACCAAATTCAAGCCTAAGTTCATCCAAATCTTCCGAAACTCGCATTCGATCAAAAACCCAACAAAAACACTTCCGATTGCTCTCCTAAGTCTTAAATCATCACCCGGAGCTAACCAAATCATCGGAATTTAATTTTGGGCCCTCTAACTCACAAGTCTACATCCGATTGACTTTTCCAACTTAAACCTTCTTAAAAGAGACTAAGTGTCTCATTTCTTAATAAAATCACTCCAATTAAATTCTAACGCACCCAATACCGATAATGAACTATAAGGAAGCAGAAAATGGGAAGAACGGGGTAGTAACTCACGAGATGACGGGTCGGGTCGTCACAATGTCCTGAATAGGTGCGGGCTCTGCATCTCCTGAGTAATTGCCCGTGCCTTTTCCAATATCTTTGCTCACATCTGTTATTGCTCGTGTCTCTTAATCAACTTTATTTCTTTGACTATATGACTAATCCACGTGTCATGACACGTCATCTCCAATATATAAACTCGATTTTTCCCAATATATTTTGTTTCACTGTATTCATGCCATTTGTGCTAAATTCCTAAGTCCATTTATTTGACAAATTTTGTTTTTCAGTCGATTCCAAAAAAAAATGATACAGTATATTTTTATTTTCGAAAATTATTTAAGTTTTTATATTTTCTTTTATATTGGGACCCATTATTTATAAAAGTCATTCCTTTATAGGGAGATCACACAGTTGAAAGAATATTTTTTGGTTACTTGCATATAGGGTGGCAAACGGGTAGGTCGGGTCGGGTCGGATATGGGACGGATCTAAAACGGATAATGAAAAAATGGATAAATTATTTAACCCGATCCATATTCAATACGGATAAAAAACGGATTAATCGGTAGATAATATGGGTAATCATATTATCCATGGCTTCATGAATATGATCACTTTTGGGAGAATTTCTAGTTTTGCAAATTGGAGGAACCCCTAATTTGAGGTTTTACAAATGTAAAAGCTAAACCAATAGTTATCCATTGATTATGTTTACCCGTAAATTGATACAGTTGAATTTATATGTGATTAATAGACAAGTAAATTAATTTGATCCTGAAATAATAGATGAATTAGATAAAAATATAATACTTAGCCTTGAGATAACGATAAAATAACACAAATAGTATCTCCGGCACAACAACAATGATATTAATAAACAAGAAGATAAAATTAAATTGAGCTTTGAATAGAGTGTAGCGTATGTTTGCCAGAAAAGTCGTGTCTTTTACAATGATAATAGAGTTCACTATTATAGATGTGCCTAGAGAACAAGGTCCTAGGATCAAGCCCCTATTTAATGTCAATTATAACGCTATTGAAGAATGTGTAACGATAGACAGTGAATGTCATATTTCTTCTAACGGTCAGTGTACCTAATACTGAAGAATATTTTCTCATTAAATCTACTAGGTGGTAAGCATTTACTTCATCTTTATGAATATCGTTCTCCTGGATAACAGATGGCATTGTTGCCTTTGATTTTAATTATCTTCTGTCTTCGGCTCCACATGTCACTTCCACATGTAATCGTTTAATATAAACATATTTTTTCCTATACAAATAGCCTCCCCTATTTTTCGGTGGCATAACTTTGTGTCACTGAAAGTTGGTGAAAACATCCTTTAGCAAAAATTCACTAAACCCTTCTGAAAAGTTTCTAACGGTTGATTAGACGCTAGTCTCTCTGCATTTAATTCCCTGAACACGCGTCATCTCATGATTTAGCATTATTTTTGCCGGTTATCGAGGTAATTATGGCCACAAATTTTGTTGCCTATACATTCACTTATACACATAATCCTCCTTCATTTACACTTCATAGTGCTCTAAATTCTCTCAATCTTCTTGGAGAGAAAAACCTTTTTCTAATAAAAAATAGCCCCTTCTTTTAGAAACCCTTCTTTTTCAAAGAACAAAGGTAAAGTTGATGATGTTGCTCCTCCTACAATGAGTATCATCATCCCGAAGAATCTAATTACCACCAAAGATTTTGAAGAGAAGTTTCCTTCTGCGCACCCTCGTATGTGGGTTGTTAGCGTATACCTGTCTTCTATCGGTCTTTCTAGTATCCCCGATGTGAAGGAAGGCTGTCACTGTCAAGATTTGGACATTATTGCTCCCAAACTAGCGAAATGGATAACTTTACCTAATAAGGGTTTTACATATTTTTACACGTATCCATTCACTTTGGGAGCGTTTTCTTTTAGCGGAGAGCGTGACTCCATCATTGTGGAATTCTGCTTCCTCTATTAGGTTTGCTTGGCACAGGTAAGTCCTTCTGCGTGGAGGACAATCGCTTGCCTTCGCGCTTGTGCCCGGAGACGGGAGAAGAGATATCCTTAGCTCGAGTGATGAACCTCTATTCCACCAAAATTTTCAACAGGGAAATGATAAATTTCTGCAAGCATGGCCTCCACACACACTCCTATCCAGCATGGAAGGTGACAATGACCATGGGTGGATGAAACGATTTGTTTCAGTCGCCACTAGTGACATTATCCAGGCCACGGCTCTATCTTTCCGAAATTATGTAACCACACTGGTAAGTATACTATTTGTTTATTCTATTAATAAAGATCACTCCACATCATTATTGACCCTTCCTCCTTTACCCGTTTCAGCGACTTGGTGGGATACACCTAGGGTTAAGGTCTTAAACCAATGGGTCCAGAGAATTTTGGATGTTACTATGCCCGAAAGCCCAAAACCCGTATGCGGAAAGAACTGTCCCTGAAATACGAGTGGAAGGCCATAAGTTGAACTATCTTGTTTTTACCTTTTCACATAAGGGAGTTGTTTGACTCTTCTCTTATGTTGAATTGAGGTCTACAGAAGGTTTTACACAGATACGTTTCTCCGAGCCTGATTCAGGTGCGACTGTTTCTTCCCAGAGTACTCGGCCGGAGAACAAGCAACCAAAAAGAATGTTTCCTCAGCGGCTGGGGAAAAGAATAAGAGGGCAAAGAATGTCGCTCCCGAGTCATCTACGAAAGTTATGATGACGAGCCCCCCATCCGGGCTAGCCATAGATATCTTAATGATCGACGATGATGGGGAAGCCAGCGAGGATGGGGCTTCTCTACATAGAAGACAACGATATTCCTCAACTCAACAGCCTACTCAATCTGTTGAGTTAGTTATACCAATTGAGGACGATGCCTCGGCACTATAGGGGAGTTTGAGATGGTGGAAAATGCCAACTCCTATTTTTGGGTCTCAATCACTGTGCCAGGTGCTATGAGGCTAAGTATCAAGTCCCTACCGTCTTTTGTTTACAAGAAACCAACACCCAGCATTGCACTTTTCACACCCACTTCTCATCCTTCAGCGCCATCAGTTTTATATCCTTCTTCACCAACTCTTCCACCAGCAACTGCTACATCATCTCCACCAGCTGCATCTATCCGAGAAGAGAATGCTCTTCCCCCACAGATCCCAAGTTCATGGGAACTTAGGGCAAAATTACGATGCCTGTCAGGAGACCCGCAAAGGAGGAGAGGTGTTACTCTCTCCGTTTATACTAGATACAATCTGTTGTCCCGACCGGTGGAACTTGCTAACTATCTGAAGCCTCTAGCTTCAGAAAAAGACTGGAAAAAGATAGAAGCTCTCTCGGGAGAGTGCTTGTTGAATAATGTTATGCCCAACACCGCATCAGTTTACTCTTCATTTCCTTTGTTATCTCTTCTACCTTTAATTTAGTAGTATTTTGAGTTTGCTTTTTTTGTTTTGCGAGCCAATTTCCTTACTTTCGAGGGCCTCGAAAGGTTGATTTGGGAATAAGAGAAACTTACCTCCTAGAGGGATCAACTTTTGACCGAGTAGGACCAAACTGCTGCTCGTCTCTCAAAACTGGAAGCCAAAGCTGATGTAGTTGTTGTGTTGGAGGCTCATTTGCGGCAAAGCGAGCAATAAGTAGAGACTCTTAGCCAAGAGATCGCCCCGCTAAGGGTTCAATTTGAAGAGGCAATGGCCAAATTAGTTGAAGTTCATAGTGTCATTCTTACTACATCAGATCGCGAGGCTGCATCCGCTAAAAGATTAAATAATTTGGAGGCAGCCTTGAACTCCAAAAACTGATGAGCTTGCTGTTGATAGGGCGAAATATGCCCAATTGGAGGAGAAGTATAAGAAGACCATTGAGCATAATAGACTTTTCAGCTCTATTGTCTATAAACTCGATGTTAGCCTTATGTCTGTTAGATCCGCCGGGGAAAATCTTTCTGCGAGGTTGACCAACTTAAAGAAGAACTCAAGCGCCAAGAAGCTTCCCTCGTTGCTAAAAAAACATATGTTATGTACAACATGAGGATAAAAACCTTGGAAGAGGATATAGCGGGTTTCATTGACTTTGATACCGAAATCTCTAAAGCCCGAGAGCTGGAGTTAATGGATAAAAGGGGTCTCCCGGCCAGGCCTGATGCTTCCAATTCTTCTGGTTCCAGTTCTAAATTCTCGGGAACTGTAGAGGAACCAAAAGGTGATGATGCTGAAGGTCAATGTCAAGCAGCAAACCTGGGGAGGCAAGACCGACACCCGGTGCATCACTTCTCCAAGCGTACCAACTTGAGACTGAGAGACTGTGAATATACAATGTCATACTTTGGCTATAGGGCCACATTGCAAGATAATTTGCGAAACAAAATATAGAACTAAAGGGAAATTAGCTCTGACTGAACATCAATATAAAGCAGGACTGACAAGGCCGTCATAACTACTACTGCTAACAAACCAAAAAATATATATACATACAAGCCGTCCCAGCATACTGCACTAACTGACAAGATATGTCTACAAGCCTCTACTGATGGACGTACTGTGGTCGGAATAGGGACATGACCTACGGATAATATATATACATACATGCACAATATGTACTTAGAACCCTATACCAAGTAACTCCGAAGGAAATGGAGCTTACTGATCAAGCTGATCACGGACAACAACTATAGAGGAGGTCTACAAGTCTGTCTATCCGAACCTACATGCATGAAATGCAGCGTTCCGAGGAATGTGACGTGAGTACGAAATAATATACCGAATGTGTAAGGCAATAAAATAACCAAAAGTTGAAACTAAACTGATAATATAATAACTGAAAGTAACTAAGAATCAAAGATGATCTGGATATATACTTATCTGCTAATACTGACTCAACTCTCTCAATATAGTAAGTAAAATAAATGTTCGGACCTATGAGCCTCGGAACGTGTAACTGATCAGCCGTAGTAGGCTTGATCATAGGCACTCGGCCATATTAGGCTCTGTATCTCGGCCATTATGGGCTCGCTCATAGGCGCTCGGCCACAGTATGCTCGGTGTACAACCTACCATCTGATTAGAGGTTGCCCAATAGGGGCCTGCCCACATATTATAGCTCGATGGTGGTGAAAATACTGTAATATTGTATATATATATATATATATATATATATATATATATATATATATATATATATATAATTAACTGAATATAAAGTCCCTATAAGGGAGAATACTGTAATTTATGAGACTAGAATAATGTACATAAATTCAGGTGTATGAACTTCTCTTTATGTCTCGTTATCAAACGCATGTAGTTAGGAGATCATGCCAAAATAAAGGAAGGGTGTAGCATTAACATAACTTATCACAATTTTTTCAATAACCACATTGAAATCGTCTCTTCGCACCTTAATCTACAATAACGATAATAATACTATCATTAAGTTATGAAAGGTACAACTATCGCATAGCGAACGATAGGCTTGTCTTATATTAAAAATGGCAGCATCTCCCCTATAATCTTTACTTCCTCCAAATTCTAGATAACACCAACAATACAAGAATACAACAATAATAACATATATACATTATTTTCCAACCTTATCTACACAATGAAATACTACAAAATAGCCCAACACACCCCAATCTCTTCATATACAAAACGACCACTAGAGTAGTGTCAAACAGCCCGAAAATGTTACGACTAAATACAAGCCTACCACCTTGCATTTATGTGGTATTTCTCTACACCTGTCCTCCAAAACTCCCTAAACCAGTAGCAAAACATGCAATGCAACAACAAACACAAAATAACCCATAAAACATTCCACTACAAGTTGAATAACTCGAACTCACAGCTTTCAATCACCATCCCGTGAGTTCTTATAATTATAGAATGACTTCCCATACATTTCCAGAGGAAAAGTGGATGAAAGATAGTAGTAAGCTTATCTTATTTGTTTAATAACTCAGCTCCTATCTTGGTTCTTCAAACTCTAGGTTTTTCCTCCAACTAGAACTTGAAAAGGAGAGAAATAAGGTTTGTGTGCAATTTTTGGGAGGATTTTTGTAGGGGTTTATGTCTGTTTAATGTGCTATGTAATGAGTGTTATATTGAGGAGATAAGACCTTAAATGGGCTCTTTGGCCGACCCAAAATAGCCCTTTTTTGGGCATATTTAATCCTCTCATTTAAGCAAGTAGGTGACACACCTACTTGTCACCTAGCAGTCTGCGTCGTCTCACAAAAACGCATATATATCTCTACTCCGATGTCGTATTGACAAATGATTTAATACGTTAGAAAATAAAACTCATAGATCTTCAATTTGATTGGTTGAACACCTCGTAACTCAAGTATATTGGGAGAAAAATGCATTTACTTTTGACCCAAAATTTAGTAAAACTTATGACTGTAATGTGATGACTTTCATGGACTTTTGTTCCACAAATCGCTTGACTTCAAAACTTAACACATGACTATCATAAAACTAAAATAAATTGTAACATAACC
This sequence comes from Nicotiana glauca, assembly GCA_026770625.1. Taxonomy (NCBI): domain Eukaryota; kingdom Viridiplantae; phylum Streptophyta; class Magnoliopsida; order Solanales; family Solanaceae; genus Nicotiana; species Nicotiana glauca. The sequence continues at coordinate 7,342 of MU665706.1, forward strand.
TCTTATCAAGTAAAGAACCCTAGTCTCATCCCAAAAGTACAAGTTATATCATTCCCTACTTGTCTACTTTCGACGTGCCATTATTTTCTTCAATTCCTTTAGCTTCTGAACCTTCCAACCCTCTTTGTACTTGTTGTTCATGATCATCAATATTTGTAACCTCCGAGCTAACATGATAACTTACTTTTTATACTTTTAAAGATGATCTCATTGTGGGTCTTACATTAATTTGCTTACGCCGCACTTTCACGTACAAAAATATGGGATGTAACATCATCCCTCTCCCCCCCCCCCCAAGAACATTCATCCTCAAATTTTAACTCTTAAAGACTTGGGAAAATTTTTCCAGAGTCTCCTTCGCACACTGAACTAAAACCAACATGCACGCATTCAGAAAATATACTATATATGCCACACATGGCCAATGTATATAAATAGCAACACTTGGCCTCACACGACCGTCAATCATAAATATTGAAATTCAAAAATAAGAGCTTACCTGATGACCCACTGGTACACCCATAGTTGTACTCCAGGTAGTTCCTCGGGCAGTTTGCCTTTAGCTACTTCCAATCTCTTTTTGAGATTTTGTACAATTACTTTGTTCGTTTATTCTGATTGACCATTTGCACTTCGATGATATAGCGAGATGTGATCCTTTTGATTTTTAAGTCTTCAAGGAACTGTATGATCTTTGCGCCTATAAACTGTGGCCCGTTATCGCAGGCTGTCACTTTTGGTATCCCAAATCTACAAATTATGTTCTCCCACAAGAAATCCACCACTTCACGTTCGCCGATCTTCTGACAAAGACCTGTTTCACCCCACTTAGAAAAATAGTTGGTTAAAATCAAAAGAAACCTTACCTTACCTAGGACTGGTGGTAGTAGCCTGATGATGTTTATCCCCCATTTCATGAACGATCATGGAGACAAAACTGAGTGCAATGGTCTGTTTGTTGATGTACCAACAGTGTGTACAATTGACACTTATTGTATTTTTGTACAAAAGCTTTGGCATCTTGTTTTATTCGGGGCCAATAGTATCCTGCCCTTACCGATTTTAGTACTAAGGAATCTGTGCCCGAATGATTTTCACATATCCCTTCATGGACTTCTCTCATAACATAATTAATTTCATAGATTTCTTGTACAATTGGCCTCCTTTGAAACTATACCACGTTGCTTTAGCGTGCAGCGCTCAAGATGCCCTGGGATAGTCAGGCAACATTCCATGCTCGAGGTAATCAATGATCTCATTCCTCCAGTCCCAGACCAAATTAGTCATGTTTACCTCATAATAAATATCTGCATCTAGAACTATGTGTATAAGTTATACTATTGGACTCTCTTCATTTCCATTGATGAGCCAAGGGTAGCTAATGCATTCACTTCTACATTTTCTTCCCTCGGGATATGCATAATTTACCACTCTCAGAACCATGCAAGCAGAGCATGAACCTTCACTATTTATTGTTGCATGCGCTCCACTTTGACTTCAAAGATCCCGTAGACCTAATTTACCACCAACTAGGAGTCACATTTGATTTCTATAACCTCGAAATCTAGTCCCCAGGCTAATTCGAGTCCTGCGATCAAAGCATTATACTATGCTTCATTGTTAGCCAACGGAACCATTCTTATGGCATGCCTTAGGATTCCCCCTAAAGTCATGGTTAGTACTATGCCAAGCTCGAAACCTTTTACATTGGAAGATTTGTCTGTGAATAAGGTCCAAGCTTCTGATGTTGATTCTGGCACCATCACTGCTTCTTTGGTTGCTATAGGCATCAATCTCGAACTAAAATCGACTACAAATTCGGCATAAACCTGTTATTAGTCGCGATACTAGGTTTATATTCTATGTCAAATCCACTTATTTCGACGGCCCATTTGGCTACCCTACTCAAAACTTCGAGTTTATGCAGGATATTCCGCAAGGGAAAGGTGGTCACCACAGCTATTGGGTGAGATTGAAAATAAGGCCTTCGCTTCTGAGCAGCAACCACAAAGGCTAAGGCCAACTTCTCCAAATGTGGGTAGCGAGTTTGTGCTCCCCTTAAAATTCAACTAATGTAATAAATGGAAGATTGCGTACTTTCATCCTCACGGACTAAAACGGTTCTTACTGCTACCTCCCAGACCACTAATTAGATTAACAATTTTTTGCCTTCCTCCGGCTTTGTTGATAATAGAAGACTTGACAAGTACCTTTTCAAATCCCTCAAAGTCTGTTGACATTTCGGGGTCATTCGAAATTGTTCTTCTTTTTGAGTAACGAAAAGAAATGATGGCATTTCTCTGAAGATCGGGAGATGAACCTGCTCAAAGCGGCCACCTCCTCGTGAGCCTTTAAACCTCTTATACGCTTGATAGCTAGTCCGGGATGTCTTCGATGGCATTGATTTTGTCGGGGTTAACCTCAATTCCCCTTTATGATACCAGGGACCCAGAAATTCCCCGGAACTGACCCCAAATGCACATTTCTCGAGGTTAAGCTTCATGTTATACTTTCTTAGGATCTCAAAAGAATCTTGCAAGTGTTTAAGATGATCACTTGCATTCAAAGTCTTAACAAACGTATCATCTATATAGACTTCCATGGTTTTCCCTATTTTTTTTCCAAATATTTTGTTTACGAGCGCTGATAAGTGGCTCCGACGTTCTTTAGCCCGAAGGGCATCACATTATAGCAATATATGCTGAAATTCATTATGAACGAAGTTTTTTCCTAATCTTCCGGGTTCATTTTAATTTGGTTGTACTTGGAGTAAGCATCAAGGAAACTTATTAACTCATGCCCGGCCGTTGCATCAATCATTTGATCGATATTTAGCAATGAGAACGAGTCATTTGGGCTTGCCTTATTCAAGTCCTTATAGTCTACGCACATGCGAAATGTGTTATTCTTCTTAGGAACTACTACTGTGTTAGTTAGCCAGTCCCGATACTTTACCTCTCAAATTGAACCAATATCAAGTAGCTGGGTTACCTCTTCTTTGACGAAGTTATTTCTGGCCTCGGTAATAGGATATTTTTTCTGCCTTACCGGAGGAACGTTGGGATCCAGGCTTAGCTTGTGTACGGCCACTTCCGGTGGGATACATGTCATATCTGCATGCGACCATGCAAAAAAAATGACGTTAAATTTAAGAAATTCAATAAACCTAGACCAGAGCTCGGGGTGCAGTCCTGTCCCCAAGTGGAATTTCCTCTCCAAGATTTTTTTTTATAATGCGACTTGCTCAAAATCTTCCGCTTTGGATTTTGTTATGTCTGTATCTTCTAGTACCTCGAAATATTTTGGCACCTGATAAGATTCTGGTGCCGCTTCCCCCTGGTTGACTTTGCTTGACTCGAGAGCAGGCACCAGTTCCTGTAATTGCTATGCCACAAGCTCCTTCCCTCTATTACCGGAAACCAAAATTGTGTTCATCTCTCTTGTTGCCGGTTGGTCACCTCTTATTTTTTAATTTTCTTGGGAGTTGGGAATTTCATCAACTGGTGATATATCGATGACACATCTTTCATCTCGTGCAACCATGGTCTTCCCAGGATAATGTTGTAGCACATATCACCATCCACTACCTCGAAAAGGGTCATCTTCATCACCCATTGGGCATTCGTGGGCAGCAGGATCTCTCCTTGGGTTGTCACGCTTGCTAGGTAGAACCCGGTGTGAGCACGTGATTTTTGCCCTACATGCATTACTCCCAAAAATTCAAATAAAATGATTTCTTTCATTATTTGTAATTTTGTGAATTTTTGTGACATTTTATGTTTGCATTTTGTTGGTGCATTTTAATTCATGTGAAAAATATAAAAAATACACTTGACACTTGAATTTAGGATTTAATTTCATATTTTTAGGATTAATTAGCGGTTAAGTTATTTTAGAACAAAATACAAAGAAAATAACAAAAACTTCCCTTTTTGCATTTTTAGTTTAAATATGTCTTAGTTTGCATTTTAATTAGAAATTAATGGATAGGGAATTAGGAAATCTAATTTTTAGTGTTAATTTTTTTTAACATTTTAATAAAATTAGAAAAAATAGAAAAATATAAAATGAAAACAAAAAAATAAACAAGAGAAATAAAAAGGAGAAAAACCAAAAGAAAACCAATTAAAAGAGGGGGGGTCTTATTGAAGTGCCCAAATTTGGGCCAAAATTGCCCAAGCCCAAACAAAACAAATCCCTGAAGACCCAAATACAGCCCAAACCCATCTCCCCTTACCCGGTCCAAATGCCCCAGTCTTCAGACCATTGAAACGACGTAGTATAGGGGTGATACTACGTCGTTTCAGGTCCTCTAATATCAAAATGATCCACACCCTCCATCCCTCATAATCGAATGGATGTGAGTCCTTCTTGGTTTTAATTAAAAGTGTCCAAAAATTGTGAAAAATTCTGAAACCAAATTCACCCTCCTCGTACCTCACCTTCCTATCTCCTGCCACCACCGTCCACCATCGGACCACTGTGTCTCCACCGGCTGCCGCCGGCCGGAAATCACCTTCGCCGGCAACGAAGCCCCAATCAACCCCAAAAATACACCTTAGAACCGTATTCCCCTCCTCTTTCCAACCCCCAAAATAATTTCCTTCAATTCTTAACCCATCTTCTCGGATATGTATTTGAAAATCCGGCCAAAACACCACCACCTCCAAATTTATCCAAATTAACACCACATGATCTCCTTACACCCCTCATCCCAAATCCACAACCCTTAGCCTTCGAATCATCCCCGTTCGAATCTCTGATCGAAAAATCGTCCAGAACCCTAATTTTATAAACTTGGGGATTAATGAGGTCCGGACTATAATGGCCCTTAATTATGTGTTTCCTCGTAGAAACACATAATTAAGGACCATTATAGTCCAAACAATATCAAGAAAACCGGCCAGATTCGAGTTCGAGTAAATTTTGTGAGGTATTTTTTTATTATTATTATTCTATTTTCTTTTCGTTTCTAAATCTTATTCTTGTTTGTTTCTGTTTATCAAATTTTCAGTATTTTTTCTGTGTTAGCTTAAGATTTTGATTATAGTTATGTAGTTTAAATTTTGTGTGTTGGAATGACTTTGATTTCAGAATTGATATCGTAGTTACATAGGATTAATTTTTACTTGTTTTTCATTTTTTGAATTGTTTGTTTTAAATATGTAGTTTACTGTTCCATTGATTCAATGACTAGGGTATTTCTTAAATTAGATTTAATGAGTATTAGTTCCAGTTTTATGGATTTTTGTGGATTGGTTATAGTTGATTTAGATTAAATAGGGTTAACTATAGTTAATTTTTAAATCAAGTAAAGGGTTTGTTTGGTTAGTAATTTCAGGGGAACTTCAAAGGTAGTTTAGGCATGGAAAAGGGTAGTTTTGTTAAAAATAGTAATTTCAAAACAAAAGAAAGGGTAGTATAGGTATTGTATAGTTAAAAGAACACCCTAGTGAAGATTTCAGCAAACTTAGGGCAGTAACTTGGGTAACAAGCCACAAAGTTAGGGTCTAATAGTCATTTTCTAAAAATTAAAAGGGGGGGGGGGGGGGNCCTTCTGCCCCATTCTTTACCTATAAAAGGCACCCCTAATGCCTTCTTTAAGAAATTTTAGAAGTTCTAAAACTAATAAAAACTCCTTCCAGCTTGTAATTCCCTCCCAAGTCCTCCTCTTACAAGCTGAAATCTCACATTTTGAATTTCAAATTCAAAGAAAATCCAAGTCTACATTCCTGCAGCATAAACCATTCATTTTAGATTTAAATCCTAAAAAAAAAACCAAAAAACAACAGAAAACTTTCAAATAATTCAAAAATAATTGTTCTATTAGAAACCTTAGGTTGATTTTAATTTTCAAAAGTTGATTCACATCATTTAACTCCATCCTTAGTGGCTGAAGTATTCTGGAAAATCCTGGTGTTTGTTGAGGGTACTTGGGGTTATATCAAGCTGAATTTGGCTATTTTCAGTGGTTGTTTTATTTCTGGTGTTCATTCTAGTTTTGTTGTGACCTGTTTCGAGTTGAAAATTGATTGTTGTTGGCTTATTGCTATTGTTTATCACTGCCGATCACCTCTTCCCTTTTGTTGTTTCATTTCCAGGTACACATTCTCAAATTTGCCTTGATGTAGTTTTGAAGTGAAAATGCAATAAAATGCTCATTCATTTGCTCTTGAAAACCATACATATTTGGACTATGATGTATTAGTAGTTAAATTAGACATTCGATGTACCCGTTTAGTGTAGTTTAATTCTAACTTGTATGTACTTAATTAGACTGTTTTGGACTGCTTGAATTCATAGTTACCTAGCTGTAATTTTAATATAGTTAGTACTTGTTTTAGTTCAACATTCCTCCTGTTTTGGACTGGTTATGATGAATTATGATTAATGTGTGTGGCCTGTTATTCATTTAATCGTTCAGCAGCAGTTTGCTTTAAGTCCTTTCATTATCCTACTCATGTTTAAATCCCTGTCCAAGTGTTAACAAATGAAAAGTGAGGTTATAGGTCGTTCATTATTAATTAATATCATATTTTAAATAAAATTGATCATCAAGTCTTTTCTTTTCATTTTTCATAATCATATCAGTGGGGTTTTGGGTTCACGTTGGCTGGATTAAGAGACTGGGCTCAAACGCATGCCCAGCAGAAATAGTTAGCCTTGTGCATTAAATTTTGGGCCTGCGCTGCTTCGGGCAACACAGTAAAGTTTACAATCCTGGGCCAAAGATTCCAGGCCCAAAACGTTAAAAAACATTAAGATTATATAAGGATAGAGGGATTCATTCGCAAGTATAAAATTGGATTTCGAATTAGGTAGCGGGTTCAAATTAAAAGGGTCTTCCCTTTTGTTTAAATTCGGACTTGAATTTGAGGCCCGAATTTATAAATGTGAATTAATTGGCCTTTTAGAGACAAGTAATAAATTGAAAATCTTAGTTGCTTTAGGTTGGGCTTCTAATAATAAAATGAGATGAGCCTCGCCAAACAAAATATACAATTGCGGGGCCCTCATTAATTACTTGATTAAAAAATACTTAGAACTTGGGGCGTGCCGTTTAGAGAATTTCACGGCCTCCCACAAAGTTAAAAAAACGTTAGTCACTTTAGGCGCGTTTTTAATAATCTTACCTTCCTAAATACGGGTGTGCATTTCATGCAACATAAATCCAAATCCAAAAATGTTGAATAAGAATGTGTCGAGGATCCGGGTGCATTTCATGTAATGTGATCCGAAAACACGTTTTTAAACGACGTTCACTTTCGTAAAAAATAATTAAAAGCGGTAAATAATTCTAAAATTGCACTATAGGTTGGAGCATGTAAAAATTAGATTTTTAGCCATTTATAATAATTTAAGAGACCGTGCTAGAACCACGAGATCCGGGGGTGCCTAACACCTTCCCTCGGGTAAACAGAATTCCTTACACAGAATTTCTGGTTCGCAGACTCCAATTGGGAAGTCGACAATTTTCCTCGATATGGGATTAAATTAAACCGGTGACTTGGGACACCAAAAAATATTCCTATCCCAAGTGGCGACTCTAAATATAAATAAATAATCCCAATTCGAATAATGTCACTTTAAATGGAAAAACTCCCTTATACATTTATCCTTCGGGGTAGGTGTGTAAAAAAGGAGGTGTGACAGCTCTGGCGACTCTGCTGGGGACACGAACCCAGAATTCTGGTTTAGGGTTCAAAGAATTTGAGCTTAGTTTAATTATTATATTTGGCTTTTATCTGATTTTTCTACATGCTCCCATGCTATATGTGCTAAATATTTACCGCTTTGATATTTGTTGAAACTGTATATATAAACTATCGCGAATCCCTTCCTCTCTCTGAGTCTTCTACATCATGGAGAAGGGTGAAATTCGTGTAGCTTCTCTTCTGTTTAGAGTCTTTCCCAAATTAGAACGAGGTTTGGATAAGTTTCTAAGCCGGCGGAGCTTCTGTATCCCCGGTACGCTGCCTCCCCCTCGCTCGAGTTGTCCGCTTGGGTAAGCCAGGTCTAGACCAATAAACCTAGGGTTTAAACCTAGAAGAACAAAAACTTATGCCGGATCCCTAGTAGGACATTTGTTTACATCATGTGCATTTGACTTAGGGGACTCAACACAAGGGTTGGGTCCGTCTACGATAGGTGACCTGAAATGAATTGACCATCCTGATGCATCTTACGTGCTACTTGTGCATTTATTTGCTCAATTTTGCAGTTTACCGGCTTGTCCAAATGAGTAAAAATTGAGGAAAAAAAATAAGCAGTAAGTGAGGATAACCATTTGCTGTGAAAAACCCATTGCCCAATTAGTACCGAAATGCTGCCGGATTTTTTGAAAAATGAAAAAATAAATACAAAGAGAAAAAAAAATTTGGGAAAAAATAAAAAGAAAATTGTTGTTCAAAAATAGTTTTGATTTTGGCACGGCTGACCGAACTACGCTGGTTTGATTCTCACCGGATGTGAGATACGTAGGCCACCCTCATCGGGTCCAACCACCCTTTTGCAAAAATAGCCAAAAAATATCAAATTTTAATTTTCATCATAAATAAAGTCGGGTGATGTCATTCTTATTAAAATAAGCCGAATGTCCCCAAAAGGGCGCCGGAAGGCTGTTTTTGCAAGAACAGCCAACCTGAGTCATTTTTAAATGGTTTACGGGTACAACCTTGAAATCTTCCTCCTAGAAGTGCTGAAAGGCCGTATTCACAAAACCAAATCCTTGCTTTGTTAAATAAAGAATTTTACAAAAATAGCCAGTTTTCAAAATAAGTTATTAAAATTCCCTTTTTAAATAAACATGCAGGATGACTTCAAGTAACATCGAGACCTTCTCAGTCCTGAGTGAGATCCCTTTGAAACTTCACATGTGGTGGTATGATCTAGGAAAAGGAAGCAGAGATACCGTGGTTAAAATTTTGGGCGGTCTAGTTGATCTACTGAACATCAAACCGAGGAAAGATATCATTGAGGCACTAATACCATTTTGGGACCCGACCCGTAACATATTCCGGTTTTTAGAATTTTGAACTCACACCCAACGTAGAGGAGATTGTGGGATATGCGGGCCTCAACGGGAACCTTCGAGGTGGATACCCACTGGCCCCATGACCGGTAACCCCTCATAGGTTTTTGGATTTGTTGAACATTAGCCGGGATATTCAAGACCCACATCTGGCAGAAGGGTGTTGCACGTTGCATTTCCTATATCACCAGTATGGTAACCCAAAAGGTTTCGAGGAGCTCAACACCAGCTTGACACATGCCAGAAATAAAGACAAATGGGAAGCTCGACGGGGATTAGCCTTTATGGTGGCCTTTCCGGGAGTGGTGGTTTGTCCGAGGAAAAATGGTCACATAGACCTCGGCTTGGTAGGGATGTTAGATGTTGCCATGAAAAAACCTACTAGCACAGTGGTTCCTCTTATCGTAGCAGAAATGTACCGAGCTCTCACCAAATGTCGCGAAGGCAAGAAATTCTTTCAAGGTTGCAATTTGCTCTTACAGTTGTGGATGCAAGAACACCTTTGTCACCGCACAGGCTATATGAACTACGGTTTAACTGGGTTGAGTTGTATTGCAGAATTTGGGACCCGGGTGACAGGTATTGAATTCCCTGAGGATACTGAGGCCTGGTCGTCATGCTTAAGATCTTTGACCGCAGATAAAGTCGAATGGGCTTATGGTTGGCTTCCCGCTACTAAAGATATATACACATCAGCAAAGGTCGCCTATATTCTTTTGATGGGTATCCGAAGCATACAGCCTTACGCTCCTTACCGGATTTTGCAATAACTTGGAAGATTCCAGACAGTGCACAATGATGAAGACCTGAGTGAGCAAGTCATTGAGTTAGGCCCGAAGGCTGCATTTCCTGAAGGTGGAATCCAAAATATATGGAATGAGTGCCGGTTCCTTGAGCCAAAAAGTATAATACAAGACCAAGCTAGAGGCGAGGTAGATCCCAAGTATCTGACATGGTTTGGCAAAAGATTTCAAATCCCAGAAAGACCCGTTAAACGACCGCATGTGCATCAATTTACCGATGGGTTCCAAGTTCAATGGGATTGTCAAGCAAAGGAGAAGGAGTACCGAGCTAGAATAGGACGGTTGGAGCAACAGGTCCGGGACCTCCAATTCGACAAAAGTGTACAGGCTGCAGCCGACGAGGGTGATAAAAAGAAATTAGCTCAGGAGAACGAAGCACTCAAAGCCCAAATTAAACAAATGAAAATAGATGCTCGAAACCAAGAAAGAAGTCTATCTGATGAAAGGATGATCAACGGGTTAAAGAAACGAATTTCGGACTGCAAAAAAGAACTAGAAAAATTCGAGGGAAATATGGCAAGACTTCAGGCGCAGTGGGCCAAAAAGACTGAAGAAAGAGCCCAATTTGTGCAACAAATGAGGAGAAACTACGAGGGGACTATCGCCAAAATGAAGAGAAAAATGAATACTATGGAAGAAAAGACAACCTAGTGGGATAAAGAATTCCAAGCCGAGATGAACCAGTGCTATGAGTTAATTGTAGAAATGGAAAGGGAAATTAAATTGCTACAAGACCTGCACTTCCAGGACTCTCCGGTGCTAGAGGCTCATACACAACAAATAAGCCGACTCCTCCAAGAAAAGGGCCGAATCAGGGAAAGGATCAGAAACATTGCCCACTATATTGTCATGAAGTGTCAGGCCGGCGAGCGAATGGGTTGTACCACGTTCTTTGCCTCAGTGATGATATTTGTTCTCCAGGTTATGAATGATTTAGATCAGTTACAAAGGGGTCTCGCACGCAGGCCCGCGGCAATGCCGAGTGATGCTCTGCGGGCCCCAAGATTTGAAGCATTAATGTATTCTTAGTTAATCGAGTATGTATTTTGCTTTTAAGTCTATTTTGTAATTTCATTTTCAAGAAAAGAAAAACAAATAGTCTAGTAGCTTTTGTAACTGCAGTTGTTATCAATGAAAAATTAAAAATTCCCAAAAATTATTTTTTTTACTTTCGCATTTGTTTGCAAGAACTACGCTTGGTCTGATTCATGCGGGGTCATGATACGTAGGCAATCTACATAAAATTCGACTGTAATCCTAGGAAAATAGAAAGAAGATAAATAAAAGGAAAAAACAAAAGAGAAAGAAACGCGAAAGAAGAAAATAAGGCATTGAGAGGAAAATCCATGGCCAAAGAAAAGAAAAAGCAGAAAATGAAAATGGAGAAGCAAAAAAAAAAGAGAGAAAACGAAACAAAAAGAGAAAGAAAAGAGAAAGGGAATAAGAAGAAAAGTCGGGATGACGCATGCATCCGAAGCAAACATGTAGATATCCATTTAACTGTATAGGTGCATCACACTCCAATGTGCAGTTACCTATCTGTTACTTATTTCATACTAACCGTTTGTTGATGTCACTCCAGCTGAGTATTTTAGAAACTGTGGTTGGTTTGTGGTAAACTGGCCTCGCATCGATACTTCACCAGATCCAAAGGAAAAACAGAGATGTCATCTGAAATGACCTTGCCTGCAGTCCCCATACCTAAACATAGCCCGATTTCTGGGATCCCGGCCTCTGAATCCTATACATCTGAAGAAAATCGGATCATGCGCTTGCACTTGATGGAAATGTGGGATGCTTGGAACAACAGGAAGGATCCCCCAAGCACTATTCCTGGATTCCCGGAGTTGTTCCCTAGATCTGGAGGTGTTACCACGGTCCCTATCAGCCGCCCAAATATTCCTCTGGGGCAACCTAATATGACTGCTAACTTCTTCGGAACACCCTCTGAGGACCATCCCCAAGTGTTCCCATCTGGAATTGCTCCCAATATCTTTACAGCTCCGCCATCATCTGCAACCACCCAACCATTGATACCAAAACATACTTTTGACCCTTCGGTCTTCATATTTCAGAATCCAGTTTTTCAGACTGACCCTCCTCACTATCCTCAATATACATACTCCCGGCCACCATATGGGATCACACAGGGGCGGGACAAAACCCCTAAAGCCCCGGAGCATGATGAAATGACCAAAAGAATGAGGAGTTTAGAGCAGAGTCTAAAAAATATGCAGGGTTTAAGCGGGCAGAAGAATGTCTCTTACAATGATCTGTGCATGTTCCCTCACGTGCACCTGCCGATGGGATTCAAGATGCCAAAGTTCGAAAAGTATGATGGACATGGCGATCCCATTGCTCACCT
>MDKF010583905.1:0-14096 GCA_026770625.1 Nicotiana glauca
GGAGGAATAGAGATGGGCTGAGTGCCCGGCACCAGATCAATACCGAAATCAATGTCCCTGTCCGGCGGTATGCCCGACAGGTCTGCTGGAAACACATCAGGGAAATCCCTCACAACGGGAACCGAATCAATACTAAGAGTCTCAGCTCCAACATCACTCGCAAATGCCAAATATGATAAATATCCCTTCCCAACCATCCGCTGGGCCTTTAAGAAAGAGATTACCCGGCTGGGTACATAATCGGTCGAACCACGCCACTCGACTCTCGAAACACCTGACGTAGCCAACGTGACTGTCTTTGCATGACAGTCCAAAATAGCATTACATGGAGATAACCAGTCCATGCCCAGAATAACATCGAAGTCTACCATGCTCAAAAGCAATAAATCAACTCGGGTCTCCAGACCCCCAATAGTAACAAGACAAGACCGATACATATGGTCCACAACAATAGTATCATCCACCGGGGTAGATACATGCACAGGTAAGGCAAGACACCCTCGGGTCGTACCCAGATGATGGGCAAAATATGAAGACACATAAGAGTATGTAGATCCAAGATCAAATAAAACAGAAGCATCCCTGTGGCATACTGAGATAATACTTGTAATAACTGCATCAGATGCAATGGCGTCTCTACTATCTGGAAGCGCATAGAACCGAGCAACCACCACTAGGTCGATCTCCACCCTTAGGGCGGCCCCTAGCTGCCTGACCCCCACCCCTACCTGACTGGGATGGTGCTGAAGTAGATGGAGTAGAAGATGAGGGCTGATCCCTCTGCTGAGACTGGCTACCACGACGTCGAGGACACTGCCTCCTTATATGGCCATACTCGCCACACTCAAAGCAAATACCAGATGCTAGATAATGGGACTTATAGGAACCCCTCGCGCCGGAATGACCAGCCGGTGCGCCCTGCGCAGAAGAACCCTAAGCTGAAGGGGCATGTGAAGAGCTATGAGCTGGGAGGGCACTAAGTGAAGACTGGCCCTGCTGATACCCTTGGTGACCACAGCCTGAAGACGCCCCACGATACTCGGGACGAGCCGACTGATGAGGCCTGAAATAACAACCTCTGCTCTGCTGAAACTGGCCCGTAGACGGAGCAGCACTGAAGCTACCTGATCCTCGAGGACTCTTGGCCTCCCTCTCCTCTCTCTCCTGGCGGCGAGCCATCTCAATATCACGAGCAATATCCACAGCATCCTCGAAGGTATGGCCCAGAACCCTCTCTCGGGTCATCAGAATACGTATGGGATAAGTGAGTCCATCCACAAATCTCCAAATCCTCTCCCGATCAGTCGGGACCATCCATGGAGCATATCGAGCCAACTCCGAAAATCTCACCTCATACTGAGTCACGGTCATATCTCCCTGACGAAGGTACTCAAGCTGTCTACGCAGCTCCTTCCTCTGAGACTGCGGTACCCACTTCTCTAGAAAGAGAGTGGAGAACTCATGCCATGACAAAGGCGCTGCACCTCTCAGCCTACACCGCTCATAAGCCTCCCACCAAGTGAAAGCTGCTCCAGAAAACTAAAAAGTAGTAAAATGATACCCCGCTCGACTCCAAGATCCCTTTGGTCTGAAGCATACGCCGACACTTGTCGAGGAAACCCTGGGCATCCTCGCCCGGAACACCACAGAAAGTAGGAGGTGAAAGCCTGCTGAACCTCTCAAGACGACGCTGCTCATCGTCTGGCATGGCCGGAATCACATCATCCTGAATCGGGGCAACCTGCTGAACTCGGGCAACCTGCTGAACTGGTGGTGCCTCTGGTGTCTGCAAAGCCCGCACTACCTGCTCCAGCGTGCGAGCAGTGGGGGTCTGATTGCTTCCCCGGCCTGCGAAGTAGCTGCTGCAGTAGTGGCTGAGACGGCCTGAGCCAGGCCAGTGCAAACTGATAGAATTTGAGCTAGGGCCTCATGAAGACCCGGAATCACAATAGGCACAGCTGGTGCCTGAACAGGTGCTGCTGGAGTCTCTACAGCTGGAGCTTGCTCCTGAGCCGGGGCAACTGGTGGGTCAATAGGTGCTGCCCCCTCGGCTCTGCCTCGACCACGACCGCGTCCACAGCCTCTGGTGGCCTCAGTAGGTGGTACAAGTGGTCGTCCGCCACGTCCGGTAGCACGAGTTCTCTCCATCTGCGAGTGAATAGACTAACAGAATTTAGTTCTCGGATCAACAAAGTCGCACGATAAGAATTCCAAGAATATGAAGTTTCCTAAAGGTTCTGCAGCCTCTCGAGGATAAATACAGACGTCTCCGTACCGATCCGCGAGACTCTACTAAACCGGCTCATGATTCGCGAGACCAAGTAACCTAAGCTCTGATACCAACTTGTCACGACCCCAACCCGATCGTGATGGCGCCCAGCACACTACTAGGCAAGCCCTACCATTTATATAAATAACCCCGTTAATTAAACAGATGAAGATAAATATCATTTAAAACAAGAATCTGAAATACTGATAATAAAGCAAAAAATCTAACAAAATACCAACACAGCCTAACTAGGACCCGGTGTCACGACCACGAGCCTCTAATGACAGAATAATATCTTACTACAAAGTCTGTCTAATACTGATAATACGAAAATAAAGGATAAAGATAGAGGGGAGAATCATCGACTGCGAATGCCCTGCAGCTACCTCAAATACTCCCGGAAAGAACTCTGGATTAGCTGGAATCACTCAGCCTAAGACTGCCCTGGATCTGCACACAAGGTGCAGGGAGTAAAGTGAGTACTCCAACTCAGTGAGTAATAAACATAACTAAAGTATGAAAGTAAGAAAACGCAGGAAATGCACAAAGTACTCTATATCTAGCAGTTCATATCCAATCCAGCAGAAAAGTATACAACGAATAATACAGTTAAGAAATAATGCATGAAAGTATGCAACACATATAACGGTACACTCCAGTACCCGCTGTGGCGTGCGACCGCTCCATTTATTTAACGTCGATGGCGCTCACGGGGGGTGTGTACAGACTCCGGAGGGGCTCCTACAGCCCAAGCGCAATATCAGCCAGGTATTGGCATAAAACAGGCTCTCTGCCTCAATATCAATATATAATAATCGCTACGGCGTGTAGCCCGATCCATATCGAGGAAACATCCTCACCACTGGGTCCCCGACCCATCTCAGTCAATTAAGTCCACAGCCAATCGGGCGTGATATACTATAGGGATCTCAGCCCTCATATCCTTTTCATTTAAGGTTCATGTATAAAACACAGTTATTATATTGTTTTTAATATTTGAAAACATGACTGAGAATTTATGTTATGCACACAAGTGAGGAAAAACACATAAAGATCCCCTAAGGATTCTACAGGTCGGCACAAGGCCCCAAACACGGCAATAAGCCCAATCCACAGTGATAAAGTATGCGTCTCAATCACCCATAAAGAAGAAATCATACTCGGGATGGACCAAGTCTCAATCCCCAACAGTAACTGACCCTGAACTCACCATAGAATGCGTGTCACGCCTCAGTATAGCGTCACGATGTGAAAGTCCGGGGTTTTAAACCCTTAGAACAACAGTTACATCAATTACTCACCTCAAACCGGCTAAAGAACTAGTCCACCAAGCCTTTTCCTCTAGAATCAACCTCCTCGCGTGCCAAATCTAGCCAAACCATAAGGAATACGTTATATTAAGCTAATGGAACATAACCCAATTGAAAGAACTCGAAAAACACCCAAAAACACGAAGTTGGCAAAACTCGAGACCCGGGCCCGCTTCTCAAAAAATTACAAAATTTACATCACCGGATTCCTCGTCTCGCCACGAGTCCGTACATATAAAATTCATCAAAATCGGAGTTCAAATGGACCATCAAATCCCAAATTTACATTCCAAAAACCAAGCCCTAGTTTCTTCAATTTTTACCCAAATGTCAGAGAATTAAAGGATGAATCTTCAATTAAATGCTGTTTCTAAGCCACGAGACTTACCTCCAATCACTTCGCGTCAAAATTCCCTTCAAAATCTACCAACAAGCTCTCAAAGTGGTGCAAAAATGGAGGAAATATGAAATAGGTCGCGGATGAAATATCGTTTAAAACTATACTGACGCCCAGTTATTTCTTCTACGTGAACGCGTGGGTCCTCCCGCGTTCGCGATTAACAAAATTCACTGGGCCCTCTTTTACTCTACGCGAACGCGTAACTGACCTCGCGAACGCGATGCCCCCTTTTCCTTTACTACGCAAACGCATACTATCCCACGCGAACGCAATGAACAAAACAAGTTGGCCCTTTACCTCTTCTATGCGAACGCGTGGCCTTCTCCCGCGAACACGATGACCAACCTCACAGGCCTACGCGAACGCGTTGCCCTTCACGCGAACGCAAAGACCCCAAACTCCATACCTACGCGAACGCGGCATCATCAACGCGAACGCGAAGACTAAAATTAGTCTGCAACTACTGTTGCATTTTCTGCAGAAATTCTTAAGTCCAAACTTCCCGGAAAGTCATCCGAAATCACCCCGAGGCCCCCGGGACCTCAACCAAAAACACCAACCTACCCCAAAACATCATACGAACTTATTCCAATGATCAAAACACGCCCAACAACACAAAAATTACCAATTCACCATGGATTCAAGCCTAAGTTTTCTTTAAACTTCCGAAACTCACATTCGATCAAAAATCCGACCAAACGACGTCCGAATGACCTGAAATTTTGCACACATATCCAAAATCACCTAACGAAGCTACTGCAACTCTTGGAATTCCATTCCGACCCTCGGATCAAAACCTCACCTATCAACCGGAATCCGCTAAAATTCAAACTTCGCCAATTTAAGCCTAATTCTACACCGGGCCTCCAAATTCGATTCTGATCGCACTCCTAAGTCACAAATCATCCCCTGAAGCTAACCGATTCACTAGAATTCACATCCGAGCCCCCTAACCACATAGTCAACTTCCGGTTGACTTTGCTGAAATAAACTCTCTTTTCTAAGAGGCTAAGTGCATCATTTCCAACTAAAACCAACTCAATTCCACCCGATCAACTCAAATACCGATATAGAACATAAAGCAACACAATATGAGAAAAACGGGACGGTAACTCACATGACGACGGGCCGAGTCGTCACATTTTATTTATTAAATCTTTTCTTATTGACATAATTTTTCCTAATATAAATTCTTTTTCCTTACTTTATATTAGGGTTAAGAACGGCACCTATAAAGCATGATGAAAACTAGAATACTTAACTTCTTTAAGAAATAACAATTGCAATCAGTTCTCGGTAGCCTCTATTAGCCTATTAGGTATGATTTTCGATTATAAATTTTGTGTTTCCTTTCGGCTTTTGGCTTTTATGTATTTACTTATTTCATGAAATTGTTTAGTTGTCTTGGTTAAGTCTCTATTATGAACTGTTAATCAGTTCATGTATCTTGAATATTTTTACGTTTTTGTCGTGTTGCATCCCATTGACTTCTCAAAATTAGAATGAATCTATAATTCTAATAGAGTATCAGACTCTTGAGCTTTGTTTGTGACAACGCCTAAGAATTTTGGTTAAATTTTATCGAAATTACAAATTTTCTTTTTGTAAATAGTTTCCAAGGTTAGGAGAAGCACTTAAAACTCCCTTTATGTTTGGGAATGCTTATTCTAATATGATAGAATAATAAAATATGTATTGCTGTTTTAGTTTGAATA
Organism: Nicotiana glauca; assembly: GCA_026770625.1. Lineage (NCBI taxonomy): Eukaryota > Viridiplantae > Streptophyta > Magnoliopsida > Solanales > Solanaceae > Nicotiana > Nicotiana glauca. The sequence continues at coordinate 5,695 of MDKF010583905.1, forward strand.
TTTCAAAGGGTGTTCACAATCCACCTTAAAAGAAATAACTCTATAAAGTAATTAAAGGCAAAAAATTATCTCCTTAAAGTTTACACGTATATTTGAATTTTGTTAATATAATTTAAGTTTTAACTTTACTTCTAAAAATATTGAAGTTTATCATACATCGTAAATCAAACCTATATTATAAGTGAAAATAATATCTTAAGTAAGCTTACAAATGACAAGACTATGTTTTGAATTATAATTTACAATTATAATCAATAATATAATGTGCTTTAATTTTTTGTTGTAAACTTATACATGTTAAAGCACGAACTAATTAGAAGTGAAAAAAAAGATAAGATTTAAAAATTGATACATCGGAACTAATTTACACACACACACACATATACTATATTAAAAGCACGAAGGTCCTTAGTGAAATATCGTTTGCCTTTTTAACTCCTTTAAAATAAATTTTACATAGTACAAAATTGTCATTTAAGTCTTTCCCTATTTTTTAGGTTTTTTAAATAAACTAAAATTTTCCTTATTTAACGCATGTAAAAACTCCTAAAATTTAGGATTTTGAATGCAAACAAAGAATTTGCTATTTTTTGTCTCCTAACAGTAAGAATACCATTTTTCTTCTTTTAAATTTTTTGTCTATTTCTTTTTCGTTAGAGATTGTTAATAATCAATCTAACAAAATCATATTAGAATAATTTTATTAGTTAAAGATGTATACAATTACAGTAATAAATATACATTCCATGTTGGATATAATGAAGTTATGGATAATATTTTAAATATTTAATATTACAATTAATTTTAAAATTTTGAATGTGCTAATATCTTGAACTCTGAGTTCAACTATGAATTCATCACTTTTTACTTTGCTAGATTTATAACTTCAATTCTTCGATCTTTTCAATTAATAAATAAAGATGGTATTTCATTGAATTGTGATTTTATGAAATACGTTAGGAATGCATTATATATAGTTTAGTAATATTTATATAATATTTCAAAGTTCTATAATTATTTATATGGGCTAGGCGTGCACCAAGATTAAATAGAAATATCGTTTACCTTTTTTATCCTTTAAAGTTTGGTTTCACACTAGATAAAGTGTCATTTAATTATTTTCCTAAAATTTTGGCAACTAAATCTTTTCTTACTTGAAAAAATAGAAATTCCTAATATTTAGAATTTAAAATTGATCAAAATTTCACTAATATTAATCCTTATTTCCTTTGAATATTGTGTGAAGTAAAATATGTTAAAAGTAAAAACTTTAATTTAATTATTTTAAGATACGTAATATTAAGCGTGTTAAAAATTACATATTAAAGGCACACGAGATTTCTTAGTTCATCTAATGTTAAGCATGTTATAAGTTATTTGTGGTTGTTTTACATGATTATTTTTTATTATGTAGTCAAATAATATATTTATCACTACTTTGATAAGTTTAAAGTTCTCATAAATTATTTTGTTGGATTTTTTTAAAATGTGGATCGTTAATTACTTTTCTTCGCCTTCTTAATTCCTTAATCCATTTACGGCTAATTATAGTTTCTGATGTATGAGATAATTTGTGGTACAATATTATTTCAACATTAGTAATTCTTAGGCTTTAAGATCGTTAATTATCCATTTTATTTCTCCAAGAATTGTAGGACGAACCTTCACTCGCAAATTCCAAAAGACCATTTTTTTTGGTTTTTCATTCATGTTATTTTGAATATTTGCGATAAAACTATGTCACCAAAATATTTAACTAAATTTAATGTCGATATACGCTTTTTACTTTAAAAATAATTTTTTTTTCTAAATAGCTGCCCACCAACTGCTTAAACTTTAAATAGCCGGCATATATATAATATATATGTATAAAATTTATGTATAGTTGGTTGAAAAAAGTAAATAGTGAATTTTGTCGGCTTTCTGTGTAAAGATCCCTTTAAAAATAAATTTTATATAAACGAAATTACTATTTAACTGTTTTCTTAATATTTTAGGACTTTAAAATCAACTAAAATTTATGATTCAAAATATAGTTGCTGGATTTTATTTTATGCCATCGTAACTTATTCTTTTTAAATTTGTCAAATTTAATTCATTTAATATTTCTTATTAATTAAAGAAAAAGAGAATGTCTTCCATTAGTTAGGTGAACATGGTTGTGTTTTTTAGAATGAGCTTGAAAAGTATCACACACCCACGCACATAAAAAAGTTGAAAATAGATTTTTTAATAAAAAAAAAAAATTAAATCTTCAAAGATTATGTGTTCTTACTGATACTGAAAAGAAAATATGATAATTTGTGAATTTGAGGTGATGAAGTCATAGAGCTGAAAATGAATTTAAGCTGAATATACAGAAAGGTAAATATATTAAGGAATTCTATGAGACAGATTCTCTTATTTATTGGGTTATTTATATTAAATCAATATTTATCAATTTTAGGAGTTTAAATTTTTATTTTATAATGCAAATATAATTTTAATATACTATTTATGTATTTTTTTTAAAAACATTATTCATCAAACTGGGTTACACGCGCAAAGCGCGTACTCTAAGACTAGTTTATAAGAAAAGCAAAATTGATAATATGGGATGAAGTATTTATGGTTAAGTGTCAAACGATCAAAATAATTGCCCGGAATTCTAGAGATATATTAGATATTAATGAACCATTTGGTAAACAATTAATGGTTTTTGGAGGTGATTTTTGTCAAGTACTACCAGTATTTCCAAAATAAACAAAAGCAGAGACTGTAAAAGCTAGCTTTTCGAAGTTATACTTCTAGCCTCAAATTAAAAGATTTAAATGACAAGAAATATAAAGTAAGAACAGATCCAGTATTCAGTGTCTTCTTGCTTCAGGTTGAAAACGAAGAAGAACATCCAATAAAAGGTGTATTTGTTCTTCCTGAACACTTGGTTATCAATCCAAATGGTAATTGTAGTGAATTTAATAAGAGAAATATTTCTATCATTAGATTAAAACACAATTTGTGCAAATCGCATGATTAAATTAAAAAGATATCTTGGCTAACAAAATAAATATTTAATCAACTAAATAAAAGGCTAATTGCAAAATCTTATAGTAAAACCAAAACGGTTTTTTTTAACTCAGCAAAAATGATACCAATAATTACTAACAAGAAGAATACTTAAATACTTTAATACTAAATGGCCTTCTATCATACATGTTTGTTATCAAGTTTTTTTATTTTTTTACGTATGTTAGTGTCACCGTATATATAATAGACTAAGTTAAAATTGATCGTCCATTGTATATAGATTAATTTTGAAGAAAAATATGCTTGTCATGCTACTGAAAAACTTAGATACGCCGAATAACTTATGTAATAGCACACATTATATGCAAGTTTTGACAATAAAGTCATACATGCAAAAATTATGATACTGGTTAATGTGATTCTAAGTATATTCTTATCCTTGAATTCAACTTTCGTCTTCTGAAACTAAGGAATATCCTTTTAAATTTGTGTGAAAATAATTTTTAGTATGTTTATGTTTTGCAAATATAACAAAATAAAGAATATGGACAAACATCCTAAATATTGAACTATATTTACCGCAGTATGTTTTCTTCTACGATGTTGCACTTTCAAAAGGGATATCAAGATCACCAACAAGAGTTATGGTCAAGGCAGAGCACCCAATGCATAGGAGGAAACATACACAAAAAAAATATTGTCCATAAAAAAGTGTTCGTTAAGATACCGTTACATTAAATACCTTTAAACTATAATATAATTATCTAACTAACATGACAAAATTGATTATTTGTGTAAGTCTTGATGATTTTTTTTAAATCTTAAATTCATGTATTATGCTAATGTAATAAAAAAAATTGGCATTTGGATGATTGTTGTATTATTATACATAAAATTTTATTGTTTCTTCATACAAATAAATGCTTAAATCATCATGCACCATTATTAATGTGCGACATACGTTTATATATATATATATATATATATATATTCCTTTTTAAAAACCTTTGGGAATTGTAACCCCCTCTTCAGAAGTACTTCGAGACAATGGCTGGTCTCTCTTTCTTTTTCTTTCTGATGTGATAAGGTTGTCTCTTAGGACACTTTCCAATTTTCCATATACTATGCTAGATTTCTATAGTGGAAGGTAGTCATTTACTATACTTCTTTTATGACTTCATCATCTGCTTTTTCTTAATCTATCATATATGTCTTTTTGTGTCATTTATTTTAATTCTAAACTTAAGATCATAGATCTGCTGCCAACTAGTTGATCTTCTTAACCCAATGGATATTTATCTATGTGACTGTGCGCATATAAATATAAGAGCTTCTGAGTTGTAATTAAAAGAGTCAGAATCTTATGGAAGATTCAAAGATAGTGTTTAGAATCCCAATCTTGTTTGTGTATTTTAATGGAACATCCCATTTATAAGTACCATAAAATGCTAAGCAGGGCGGCTCAATCCTAAGCCACTAAAGCAGTAGTTTTAGGCCCACAAAAATTACGGCCCCAAAATTAATTATATGTAACGGTCCGACCGGTCATTTTTAGCTCTAGCACGTCGTTTAACGGTTTGAGGCCATGATCAACTTTACTTCAGGTATTATGACTTGTAGGCGTAGTCGAAATTGAAATTCGGTGAGATCTGAGTTGACTTGGAAAGAGAATTCTCATTTAGAAAGCTTTAAGTTGGAAGAATTGACTAAGAGTTGATTATTGAGTAAACGACATCGAAATCGTAATTTTAAGATTCCAGCAGGTTTTTATGATGATTTAGGACTTGGGCGTATGTCCGGATAAGATTTTGGATAATCCGGGAGCGTTTCAGTGTCTTTTTGGAAGTTAGCATTTTTGGAAGAATTTCATAAGTTTGGGTTGAAGTGCATTTCAGTGTTATCGAAGTCCATTTGAGATTCTGAGCCCGAGAATAGCTCCGTCTGGTGATTCTGGTATTGGGAGCGCGAACAGAAGTGGATTTGGAGGTCCGTAGATCATTTTGAGGTCATTTAGCTAAAGTTAGAAATTTGAAGGTTTTTGAAAAGTTTGACCGGAAGTGGACTTTTTGATATAGAGGTCGGATTCCAATTCTAAAAATTGGAGTAGGTCTATAATGTCGAATATGTGTGTGCAAAATTTGAGGTCAATCTGACGTGATTTGAGAGGTTTCGGCATCAAATATAGAAGTTTGAAGTTCTAAAGTTCATAAAGCTCGAATTGGTGTATGATTCGTGATTTTGGCGTTGTTTGATATAATTTGAGGCTTCGAGCAGGTCCACATTATGTTTTGGGACAGGTTGGTATGATTGGTCGGGTTCCTGGGGGCCTCGGAAGGATTCCAGATGGTTAACAGATCAAATTTGGAATTTGAAGAAGAAATCAAGCAGTTGCCTTCTGGTGTAACCTGTGAGGCTTGGGCCGTAGGTGCGGAGCCCAACAAGAGGCCATGAGCCTCGCAGATGCGATTTGGGCTGGAAGTTCTGAGACTGCAGATGTGGTCATCTCGCCGCAGAAGCGGGATCACACCTGCGGAAGGGAAAGCGTAGAAGTGGAAGTGGCATCTTGTGTGTAACGATGCGACTGGTTGTTTTGCCTTTTTAAATCCCGTTCCCTTAAATAAAACTTCTCGCTCTTACTTTAGCTAAATTACGACTTACGGGGACGGTTGGTTCGGGATTTGAAAGAAGTTTGAGTTGAAATATGCTCATTTGATTCTTTAAGATTTTTTTAAAAGGCCAAGTTTGACTTTGGTCAACATTTTGAGCAAACAGACCCAGATTCGTAATTTGACGGTTTCGGAGGGTCCGTAGAAAAATATGGGACATGGGCGTATGCCCGAAATAGAATTCCAAGGTCCCTAACCCGAGTAATGAAATTTTATTAGAAATTATTAAAATGAAATTTTAAGGATTTAAAGAAACTAATTAATGATTGATCGTGTTGGTATTGGGCTCGTATGTTGGTTCTGAAGCCCAGTACAAGTCACATATAAAATTTAAGACTTGCCCGCAAAATTTGGCGTCAATCTGAGTAATTTAAGTGCATTTCGGCTCGTTAGAGTAAAATTAAGAACTTGAAGTTCATAAGTTTGGTTCATTTGGTTTTAGGGGGCAATTCTTTTCGGGCGTTCCGAATGTTCGAATAGGTCTGTCTCATGATTTCAGACTTGTTGGTATATTCGGGCGGGGCCCAGGAGCCCCGAGCGTCAATCAAACGAGGCTCGAGTGAAGTAGGATTTTTGGAGGAGTGCTGAAGCATCTGCTTCTGTCATAACCGCACCTCCGGTTGGTTGACCGCAGAAGCGGTCCCAGCCCACTTGGCCCATTTTTGCGGATGCGATCTCCTCTTCGCAGAAGCGGGACCGCAGATGCGGAAAATCGCTGAAGCAGTGTGCTTCATTTAATACAGGTTCTAAGTCAATTTTTACCACTTTTCACTACTCCATTGGCGATTTTGGGTGATTTTTAGAGAAAATTTTCACCTAGCATCTTGAGATAAGTTATTCCCGCTAATTCTTGGTTTAATAATTGTGTCTTAGGTAGATTAAATACTAGAACTTAGGTAAAATCAAGGGGTTAGAGCAAAATCTAGGGTTTTAATAAAAGTTAAGTTTAACCACAAAATTTGTTATGAAATGAATTAGAAATCATATATTATTGATGTTTAGGTTATAGAGAACAACTTCCTTCGAAAATTTTTGGAATCCGGGTACGTGGGCCTGGGGTCGGATTTTAGGAAACTCGTGTTGAAGATTGGGAAATTTTTTAAATAGCTAGAATACGCTTTTGAGCTTATATTGACTAGCTCCTACCTCATTTAACTAGTTTTGGATCGTTCGACTCCAAATTGAGAGTTTGGGCTCATTCTTGGCATTCAGAAGTATATTTGAAGGGAGGTGAGTCTCCTTTCTAACCTTGTAATAGGGAATTATCCCATAGGTGTAATAATTGAATTAAATATGCGGGGGCTACGTACACACTAGGTGACGAGAGTCCGTACATAGATACTATTATGTTACATCCGGGTAGTCTATGACCCAAAAGCATTCTCTATGTGATATTTTTGTAACTCGATGATAAATTCGGATTTGTATAAATCATGTTGATTAGGGTAAATGAGACTAGTAAGAGGAACCTTATCTTGCTTGACCCTATTAAAAGAAAATTTGGATATTCCTGTGAATAACTACTCCTCGGATGTGCATTATTGTCTGCTTATCGATAAGTTTATTTTTATTTGACCGCGTCGCACGTGTGATTCACGAGCGGGGTAATAGATGCATCTATGGTTCGTGCCGTTCGACTCTCGGCATTGTAAAATTTACTCTTATAATGGATGGGGCCGTATGTCCCACGGTGTTGCTTGCGCATGTTTTACTCAGTATTCCTGTGGACTGAACTTCGTACATGCCTTGAGATGTAATTGGTTGCTTATTATATTACCTGGATAAAGGACTCTTTCTCCTTGCCTTAAAATGCTTATTAATAGTTCTATCCATGCTTAGTAAAATTTCATTCACATATTATTTGACCCTAGTAAGTATCAAGTCGACCTCTCGTCTCTACTTCTTCGAGATTAGACGGGATACTTATTGGTTACATATTATTTTTATACTCATACTGCACTTCTGTACTTAATTGTACAGGTTCTGAGGCAGGTGTCTCTGGCTATCAGACTGGGGGGTATCCCCGAGCAGATTTCGAGACTTCCACGGTGAGCTTCTTCTCTTCTCATGCCGTACAACAACCTGGAGGAGTCTTTCTTATGTATTTTGGTGTTTATTCTATTTCGGACAGTAGGATAATGTGATTCTTTTGTATATTCTACTAGTTGCCCACAGCTTGTGGCATCATGTCTTGGCATACACATTAGTAGACTATTATTGTGGGATTGTACAATTATTATTGGCTTTACTAATCATTTCTGATTTTATTTCAACTTGTGATCATTGCAACTATTTTGGGTAAAAGTAAATGAGAACTTATTTAGTATTTTCCGCGTTTGCCTGCCCGTCAACGGTGTTGGGCGCCATCATGACCTATTATGAAAATGGGTCGTGAAAATATGGTACCAGAGTACTAGGTTCACGTAGGTCTCACAAGTCATGGGCAAACATAATAGAGTTTTGTGGATCGTTACGGAGACGTCTATGTTAGAAAAACTACTTTTTATTCATTTCCTATCGTGCTGTGGTTGGTATACTAAATTTTCCTCTTTTATTTTCTCACAGATGGCGAGGACATGCACGGATGATGTTCCAGACCCCGGCGAAGCTGCTTCCCCCATTTCTAGAGGCCGAGGCAGAGGCCGGGGGAGGGCACCTGTCACACCTCTTTTATTCACGGCGCTTTAACATACTCCCGGCGAAAGGGATATATATATAAGCGCAAAAAGA
>MDKF010458375.1:0-12553 GCA_026770625.1 Nicotiana glauca
ACTAAGTCTTCCGCTAAATTAATGTATTCCGCTGTAATTATAGTTTTATGTCTAAATGTTTTAAAATGAGATATCTGATAAAAATGGGAATGTAAGTAAGATTCGGCTTGCCTAGCTCCCACTAGTAGGCGCCACCACGACTCCCGATGGTAGAAAATTCGGGTTGTGACATGTATGGACCTCTGCAATTTGGAGCAAATTTTTCCTTAGCTTCTTCATGGTGTGGGAGAATATGTCTTTGGACGAGTTGCCCCACTTTAAATTTCTTTGGACGTACTTTTTGTTGTAAGTATGGGCCATTCTTTGTTGTAAACTACCCATGGCACACTCCGGCCAATCACTTTCCATCAATCAAAGACAATGTTTCAATCAGGTTTTGACTCAATCTTAATCATCGATCCCGGCTTCAACAATGATCCGAAGAGAGAGAATCTCATTTTCGTTTCAATACTTTATTTATTTTCTTACAAGCCTTATCTTCAACACATTATGCTTCCTAGTTCATTATTTTGAAATCTGACAGCATTTTAGGATCTATACATGAAGTTCGCAAGCATGTCATGTTATTAAAATCTGCATTTATAGAACTCAAAAGAGAATAAGAAAGGTGACAAGATTAAGAAAAGAAACATTCATGGATAATGAAATATTTATTTCAGTTATTTGAATATTTAAAAAAAAAGATAGAGGAGTTTACACAAGAATGTAAGACAGTAAAAAAAAATATTGGGATGACACACTGAAATAACTCGAAAGGCAGAAAAGATAGCAAGACCGGCTACCGAGACTCCCGTCCGATAGGGCTTTCAGGGTTGGCGCCTGTTTTTTGTTTCTCTTTTGCAGCGACAATGGCTACTATGACTTTCAATACTGGATCAAATTCCCCATCATCAAATCATCCCGAGTAGGCCATGTCCTATTACTCAAAACTGGTAAAGTCAATCCCACATTTGCCTTTATTTTTTATTTTTTACCGCCAACTTGTCTACTTGCCTTTTATTGATCTTGGATCAACAACAGTGGTGTTTGTTCCATTTGTTGAGAAGATGCTTTTACTTACGAGGATCTTCGATTGTTTGCGTGACTCGCCATTGCAAACCAACAAACCGACCACCTTTAATTAGCTTTTATTTCAAAACAACAAGCGTGTTAGAATAAACACTCTCTTTTATTTCTTCTTTTTTTTTTACAACTTTATTCTCTCTTTTTTTTTTCTCAAAATGATTCGATCGAACCTGATGTGGGTTGCCTACATATTATGTCGAGACATGAATCAGATCTTGCGTAGTTCGGGAAGATCAAGAATAAAATAAATAAACTATCTCTTTTTTAAAAAAAAAAATCTAATCGTAAAAGCTCCTAACAAGAAAAATATTTTGAACTCTGATTTTTTTTATTTACAATTTTTGAAAGAAAGACTTCTAAACAAAAAAAATTATTTTTGGTATTTTTTGAAAGAAAGAAAGATTATTTTTTTTTTGAATTTTTGGGTGAAAGACTTCTTAGAAAAATGGTGAAAAATATTTTTTGGATTTTTTGAAAATTGGGGGCCGGACCCGATGAAGGTTGCCTACGTATCTCACATCCGGTGAGAATCAGACCCACGTAGTTCAGTTAAAAATAACTAAAAGAACTATTTTGAAAATTGTAATTTAAAAAAAAAAAAACCTTCAAAATTTTATTTTAAAAAAATGGGTATTTCATGAAAACTTGGGGGAATTTTTTTTTTCCTCTCCTCTATTCAATCAATCTATCCTAAAGTCGGTCAACATTTTTGTGAATCCTACCAAATAATGTTACATATAGCACATAAAGATGAACATGTTGGTCCGAAAGTTGGTGCATGTCCTAGATGGGCCAGGCCCAGTGCCGAGCTCCGTTAAATCCAATGCACATGATGCAAATAAAGCGTAGCCTCTTAGGGATATTCATTGCTTGTGGATTGTTCTTCTAAGCTTTCAAATCCTAAAGAAGATAGTATCTAGACCTGGCTTACCCGGATGGACAACCTGAGCCGAGGAGCGTCAAGCGTCACCAGTAGTAGAACAACACTGGCTAGCTAATGGCTCTCCCGCCTAAACATGTGTGACTAAATCCTTCACCAGAAGCTGGTAGGCTAACTGGCTTTATCTCAAGACAGAAGTTTTGTGATGCTGGTAGACAAACACAACATAACTACCCATCAGAAGACTCAGAGGGGTGCAAGAGAGGATACAATTTATATCACAGTTCAAATAAATATTAAAGCGGTAAATAAGCGACAAATAACACATTAGGCTTCCAAACACAATAATATCCAAAACATGATAAAAGTCAAACAAGAATCAATATACAAAGCTCGAATTCTTATTAATTTTCCCCAGCGGAGTCGCCACGGCTGTCACACCTCTTTTTTTTCTCACGCAACCAAATTACGTAGTTGAGTTAGAAGAGTTTTTTCAATTGAAGTGACGTTTGAAAAAGGGATTATTTATTATTTAGAGTCGCCACTTGGAATTGAGTTTTGGTGTTCCAAGTCACCTTTTATTTGAATCCCCTTTCAAAAGGAAGGTTTGACTCTTAATTATGGTCTACGAAACAGAAGACTGAGTAAGAAATTCTGTTGACCGAGGGGAAGGTGTAAAGAATCCCTCGAGTCCCGTGGTTCTAGCACAGTCGCTTTTATTGACTAATGTAAGGCTTAAATTAATTTTTAGCTATTATTGTATTTTATTAATTATGACTTATTTATTACCGCTTAATTAATTATTATATTTTATTAATTGTGTTCACCAAGATGCGGAACGCACATAAGGATACTTCTTTGGAATTAAATGTTAAACCAAGATAAGGAATGTACATATGGTTAAAATATAGTTATTTTAAATTTGAAAGGTATCAAGACGCGGGAATACGCACATGATTCTTTTATCAATTAAATATATCAATCCAAGGTTCGGGTATGAACACATGGAATAATATTTAAAGCACGCGTAAAGCTTTTCTAGCATTTTTAGAGTATTTCAATTATTTTGTCTCTTTCAAATTGGAGACATTTATTATTATAATTTATTACTATTAAGATTGTTCGGTCAAAGTTGCGTGAACGCATACTTTGATTTATTTTGGAAAGAACAATTACGCCACGTGAACGTGTACATAAGCATGATAATTTGACTAATTAAGATCGAGCCTAAGACATTCTAAAGCATTCATGAATTAAGTCCAAAGTTATGGCCTCCAAAAAGATTATCTACTCGGAAACAACTAACTTTGCTACCCTTGTCCTAGGAGGATGCATTTCAAAATAGAATATTTGGTTCCATGAAATTTTATTATAGTAAATATGCTTTAATCAATAATTTATTAGCCCAGCTAGCATTTGATATCAATTTCCGTTTCTTTGCTGTCGTATCTTTAAATTGGAAACAAAATTAATACAACAAACGTAATTATTCTCACATATATTTTAGGTTACTAACCATTTCATACTTCAAAAAAAAAAAATTTGAAAACGACAATGATTATATACATCCAAAAAAATATCATCAAATACAAAGGAACAAAAGGTTCCGCATGCAAATTTTCAACGACGTGAAATATATTAAATTAATAAGGGGAGGGAGGCATCAACAATTAATATAGTATAACATTGAGAAGATACGTTAATTTCATCAAAATGAAACCAAATCCATAGCAAGACCGCAAACAGGCATGCAAATACAAAGATTTAAGGCAAAAGATTGGACCTTTAGTAATAAAATTTTTTTTCCATTAATTAGCACCTCCAGTGAAATTACAACAGCTGAATCAGTGCCCGATGGACCCCAATAAAGAAAACTCGCCTGAACCTGAACAAAAAACGCAGTGGCACCGGAACCTCGCCGTCAACTCGAACGGAACTAGAAACCAATGAATTGAGCTTTAAGTGAACTCGATCTCAACAGAAACACTACTTTTTATGAGGAAAATAGAGATGTTTTGAAGTATTTTTGGTGGGGTTTTTGGGTGTTTATTGAAGCTTTTGGCCGATTTTCATGGCTGTTTGGAGTTGGTTTCAGGGGAGATGGTGGTGCGATGGGGTAAAAATTTTGTGCTGTTAAAACTGGAGAAGAGAGGCTGAAGGTTTCTAAGTTTTCTCCTACAGAGACGGCAACTTTAATTGAGGAATAAGGTTGCCCATATTTTTCGTTTTTTTTTCAGACCCCTTTTCAAATTATTGCCAAATTCCTTCCTTTTCCTTTTTTCGTATTTTACTTCCTGACTTTCTTTTTTTTTCTTCTGTTACTTCGTCTCTTTCTTTTTGCTTCCTTTTTTTTTCTACGTTCTCCTCTTTTTGTTTTTTTACCTTTTCTCCTCCTCCTCCTTTTTCTCCAGTTGTGTCCTCATATATATAGATGTGTGGAGGGAGTTAGAGTTGGAGTTGGAGTGGAAAAAAGAGGTTGAGAAGATCATGGAGGATAAATAGTTATATAATATAAAAGTCCTAATTGTATAGGGCACCAATTGTGGAGCAAATAAAGATACAAAATTTTTTGAATGGGATAAAGGTATAAATGGGGTAAAACAGATAAATTTACGTGTGTGTGCTGAGTGAACGTTGGGAAAATGGGGATAATAGGTGTATAGGTAGCTTAGTAAGATTAAAAAAGATATTTTGTATTGTTTAGTTTGTTACTTCTTTTTTTGTTTCTTTTCATTAGTTTTTTTTTATTTATAATAACTTTTACGTATTATTTATTAATGAAGAAAAATAAAAAGTAAAATGCATAGTTAAAAATATTAGTTAGCTATTTTTATACTTAAATATTATATACATAAGAAAACTAAATATTTACGTTAAAAATAGTATAGAATTTAGGTGTGGTCAAAAATTAGGTGTTCACACCCACAATCTCTATTTTTTTTATTGATATAACACCGACGAAATTTAAAATAATGCTCTAGAATCAAGTTGTGGGTAAGCGTTGAATCTTGTTTTCTTTCTTTCTAAAATCTTTATTATATGTGACTTGTATATGATACATCAATACCCAAAAAAATACTCGATACAATACTAATACAATTATAATATGATTATATTAATTTTTTAGTGTATAGTTGTGATTGAAACTTGAAGAAGATGAAGATCATAATTCTTTCATAATCTTTCAGAAATGCATCGCGATTGTATTATAATTGTATGTGTATCATAATTATTGCAAGAATTGTATTATAAATGTATTATAGTTGTATATTCATTGTACATTATTACGAGCAGTTGTGCCTTCGTGACGAATTTCACAGTTTGTATCACAAGTATGATAATTGTATATTAATTTATTAGTATTGTATCATGTATTATTTTGGGCATTAATATATCAAATGCAAGTTAAATACAATTGTAATACAAACAGAGGCGGATGTAGTGTAGTACGTACGGGTTTAACTGAACCCATAACTTTCATCGCGGAGTAAAAATTCATTAAAATTGCAAAAATAGTAGATATGAACTCATAACTGTAAATATATAATGAGTTCAATATTAAAAACCTTAAAATTGAACTCATATAATTTAAATTCTGGATACAAATATGATACATTTATGCTTTAGGCATTGATGTATTTGATGCAATTCAAATATAATTACGATACAGTTATCATACAATTATCATAAAAATTTAGAATATTTTTTAATAATATAGAGCTATCGGTGATGGTGGAAGGAGAGAAGATGGAGATTCAGGGATTAGATTAATGAATTTTGATGTTAAAAAAAAGGAGAGAGAAGATGAGAGGGGACCATTCCTGAGCCGAGAGTCTATTGGAAACAGTCTCTCTACCTGCATTAGGTAGGGGTAAGGCCTGCGTACAGACTACCTCCCCAGACCTCACATATTGGATCAAACTGTTTGTTGTTGTTGTGTAGAAGAGGAGAGGGGAAAAAAAGGAAAATGATTAATTGAATCTCTTAATTGAAGACACTAATAATGGGGTAGGATTCTTTTAAGAAGCAATGTATACAATTTGTAAGAAAAACCTAGATATTTATTAAAAACTTCAAAACATAGAAAACATAGGTAAATAAATTTTTAATATAATATAACTAGGTAAAAATTCCCTTAAATTGCCCGCCCTACATATTTAGTAACGTGATAAATCGAGAAGTTGAGGTAACAAATACACCACTTTGTTCGATAAGGGTTTTGGACCTCAAACTTCACTAGTTATACTGAAACCTTGAATAATAACAATAATTTGTGGCTTATGCAAAAAAAAATAAGGAATTTGATAAAAATGTTCACAAAAATGCTAAAAACCAACCAAGACAATTCACCAGAACGATTGGATCGGAAATGGAGCAATATAGCAGCTTAAGTACGAAATCAAATATTAAAATGATAAATATAAAATAATAATTGATATAAGTAATATTTTAGTCATATTCATTCCTCCTATCAACTATCACATACATAACCGAATATTATTCGTTTTATCGAACTTAATTTGTTTTAAAATAGTTGACGGCTAATAAAAAAGAAAAACATTTTATTAATTTTTCTTCTCAAATGTATCCTTATTGTTCAAACTAACTTTATTTATTTTAAAATTAAGTGAGACATTTAAGGACAACTAAAGTGTAATTTAGATAAATATTCTTATGATTATGGCTATCGAATTTTTTTTTTTGTAAGAGGCGTGCAAGAATATTAAAAAATAACATTTATCAATTTCTGCGAAAGGAAGGGAGGTCTAGGTCGAGAAGAAATTCTCATTTTCGGCAAGTCTAATATTCTTTAACATTCTTACTCCTTCTGTTCCGAAGTTCCAAAATAAATGTCTTCTCAAATTTTGGTACACCTATTAAAAAATTATTTTTAATAGAATTAATTATTAAGTATTATTTAGCCTATACTACCTTTATATTTCCTTGAACCTTTTATTTTGTAGACGAGACTACTACTAAAAAGCTAAGCCAGAGAAACTCTCTCCTCTCTCTAAAAATACCTACATGGATACAATCACTACAACACTAATTATACCACCGGAATCACTGGGCAAAAATATCCAAATGGATGTAGAAGAAGAACAAAACACTCCTATAAGAAAATGCTACTCGACAAACAAACAGTAAGCCAAACAAAGTACTACGAAGAGGATCCCTCCCAAATCATCGAAGATGATAAAAGAAAATTTTTTGAAGGCTCAATAGCCTTCTCGCAAAAAGACAAGAAAAGCCTATCCCAACCATGGTGCTTCTCAGTAATCATAAAGGTTTTTGGTCGTACCATGCCTCACAATTACCTTCGATCTAAACTAATTGACCTATGAAAATCATTCAAACAATTAATCATGATTGACTTAGGATGGGACTTCTTCATTATTAATTTTAGTCTAGAGGAAAATATGGCTAAGGCACTACACCTAGCGCCATGCTTCGTCTCTAGGAATTTCCTATCAGTGCATAAATGGGTACCAAAATTTTGTCCCACAAGAAGTTACACTCTCTTCCACAGCCAAATGGATTTGCCTACCTCATATACCAGCAAAATTCTATGACAAAGAAATATTGGAAAAAGTTGATAGGAAACTTAGCAAACTACTCAAAATCAATTCATGCACATATGCACGCATCTATATCCAAGAACCACTTGAAGCTCCATTAGAAACATCAGTAATCATTGGTGACCATAAGCAAGCAGTGATGAACAAAGGTGAAGGTACGTGTACAACGTGTAGACGAATTGGCCACAAAAAAAAAAATTATAAATTCAAAAAATTCCAACCATCGCTGTCACAAGAAGCCCCTGAAAATTCAGGAATACACACAGAGGAAGGAGAGGATGATGGATAGAAGATGGTCACTTTCCCTAGATGAAAGAAAACAATCCAACAACCAATGAAGGGAAGGAACAATAGAAATAAAAACGATTAGCACACTACAAGAAAGTAATGATACGACGATATTTATTTAGTGACATTTAAAATAAATGTCATAAAAAAATAAATTTCTCAACATTTATGACAAAATGTTGTACAAATAATGACATTTTTAACAAAATGTTGTAAAAATAATGACATTTGTAATAAAATGTAGTAAACATGACGACATTTCAATCAAAGTGTTGTAAGAGTAATGACATTTGATACAAAATGTCATAAAAACAATGACGTTTTGTATTAAATGTCACAAAAACAATAATAGTTGATATAAAATATCTTAATATTTGTTTTGTGTCTCCATTTCTTAGTTTTGTGTCTCTTTAAATATTAGACTTTATAATTTTTTAATTTGTAAGTAATTATGTATTTATTTATGAAGGAGTAAAATTTTAAATTACTATAACATAATTTATTAATTATTTAGGAAGGTAATAATGTATAGTTGATAATATTTTTAAATTTTTTTATTATTTATTTAAAAGTTAAACCATTTTATTTGATTTGTATCTCATAAATATTTATACTTGCAAAAACATGTTAGATATTTTATTTTCTACTAAGTTTTTTTTTATCTTCTTAAAATTTTAGACTTTTAATGTACTTTATATTTTTCTCATTATTATAATATTCTGTAAATTAAAAAATTAAAATATTACATTTAGTCAATAATATTATTAGTACTTGTTAAAAGGTGAATGTAAAAATAAAGTAAACAAAATTAAAAGAATATGTAAAAGGAGACCAAAAGTCAGTGAATAGCTTAGTCCCACAAACGGCCAAACCTCAAGACCTAAGATGGGGGGTTTCAAATTGGCCAATATTTTACCGAACCCATTCTAATTTTAGTCAAATTTGATTTCTATCTCCGCAATATATTCCTCCTTTAAAAATCGTGGTTCCGAAAGAAGCTATGTATGGAGAGTATGGGAGATTTAGAAGGAAAAGATTTTGGCGGTAAGAATTTTTAGCTTCCCTCCTCCTAATTCTAAAATTACAGTTTCCTTTATTTGTTAGAACTCTTCAGATAACCTAATTTTGCAGTACGCTTTGGAAATTTAATTGGAGATTTAAGGAAACGGGGAAAGAGTGGCAAGCTATTTGAAGAACATAGATATAGGGTTCAGACTCTTGGCGAAGCTTTTGCAGGTTCTTATCTATCTTATGTTTAATTTAATACTATGTAATTCTAATTCTTTATACTGTAATAGTTAAAAGAAAGTATTTTTGTCTTTTGAAGTGCTTACCAGATTTTTTCTTTTTCTAGTTATTTAGGCTCTTTTAAGTTTATTTGCAGAGTATATTTGAATTTTCTGTAAAAATTCTTTCCACTATCGTAAATCTTATCTGAAGTTCTAAGTGTATCTACTGATGGTGTATAACTTAATCACACTAGATTAAGTACAGGGAGGATTACTGATGTTGATTCTTTGATGCTATATGTATAGGTAATATTGTTAATGGATAAGAGTTGGATAAACATATTGAATAGGAACGATCCCTTATATGAGATCGGAGCCAAAGAATTTCACCCATCAAGACCACCACCAGCCGCCACCCTAGCACCATCCCTTCCCCGTCGTCGACCACTTTCACCCATCGCCCAAACAACCCACCTCACGTCGAGACTGTTCCGTCACTCCTGCAGCCACACACAGTCGACCCCCACAGCCCGTCGACCACCCAAAACTCCATAGCTGCTGCTCCACCAGCACCTCACCTTCCGTCGTTCACCACCAACGACCATCACTCTCCGTTATCGTCCAGCGACAGTCCACCAGTCAGCTGCGACGATAACAGTCACCAAACAACCCCTCCAGTCGTTTCTTCTTCAGCCTATCGCACGAGCAAACGACCAGTCCGCCTCCCGTCTCCATGCCGGTTTCGATTTCTGTTTCATCATGGAGCTCGTGTGTGCTTTCATTGGTTCGAGCCTGACTAACAGCTGCCATCCGCTCAAAGTCTCATGGTTTTGTTTGAGTCCATCGCTGTTCGTCGTCCGGTGAGGTACAACTTGAGTTCCGTCGAGGTCGTCGTTTGTCATTCTGAGTTCGTCGAGGTTCGAGCTTTGGTCCGATAAAGTTTTCGTTAGAATTTCTTGTACGTCGGCTCAGATTGGTCATTCAATAAAGGTTTTGTTTCTTTATTCTTAAATTTCTGCTGCTTGAATGACCATGTTAAAATTGTTAATTTGTAAATGTTTTACATTGAAGTGATGTTTTGTTGCACCTCGATTTGTTTGGATCTGTTGGATATGGTCATGAGGGTGACAAATTTGTGCTCATTATTGTTGAAGTGTTTACATGTTTTGATTTCAGTTTTGCATTTCTGTGTAGTTAGCTAGTGTCAATGCTTCATCATTTTAGTTATAGTATTTGTTTTCCCTAAAATGGGTCCATTGAATCACGGTAACTTTGCCTTATTAACTAATTTTGTGTATGAGAGTGTGGGGTCATCAGTTTTGTTTATGAAAATATACAAAATATAGGATACTATTGGGTTGGATAATTTATTCGGGCACAATAACGTGAGTTACCCAATTTCTTTCACAAATAATTCCTTAATTGTGAGACTTTTCACAATATTCTCAAAATAGTTTAGGAAAATAACTTATGAATAGCCGTAGTTTGCTTTAGTTGAGTACAATCATTTGAAATTAGAATCGAGGTGTTCTATTAGTTGAATTTTCCATGTCCTCGCAAAGTATAAAATTGTAGTTGCCTTAGGTTTGCCTTTTAACAATAAATGAGATGAGCCTCGCCAAATAAAACTCATAAATTACGGGGCCCTCATAAATGTATATATATTAAAAATACTTAGACTTCGGAATGGGCCGTTTAGTGAATTGCACTGCCTTCCCCAAAATAATAACGCGTTAGACTCTTTAGGCGCGTATTTTAATAACATTACCTCCCTAAACTCGGGTGTACATTTATGTGATCCAAATCCAAATCTCAACGAAGTCGAAATGTGTCGATAATCATGGGTACATTGATTGTGACGTGGTTCGAGATACATTTCCATGACGTTGTAATTCTTTTAAAAAATAATGAATGAGACGAGCCTCGACAAACAAAAATACATAAGCCGCGGGACCCTCTATATGTGTTTGTAAAATTACTTAGATTTCGGGATGGGCCGTTTAGTAAAATTTCACTGCCTTACCCAAAATAATGATACGCTAGTCGCTTTAGGCGTTCCTTTAATAATTTATTTTCTTAAACTTGGGTGCACATTTATGTGACCCAAATCCAAATCTCAACGGAGTCGAAATGTGTCGATAACCACGAGTACGTTGATGTGACGTGGTTCGAGATACGTTTTCACAACGTTACAATTCCTTGTTAAAATAATAATAATAATAATATTAAAAGCGGTTAAAGATTAAAATTTACACATAATTTAAAGCATGTTATAAATCAGATAATTAAGCCAAATATGACAGTTGAGCGACCGTGCTAGAACCATGGAACTCGGGAATGCCTAACACCTTCTCCTAGGTTAACAGAATTCCTTATCCGGATTTCTGGTTCGCGGACTGTTAAACAGAGTCAAACCTTTCCTTGATTCGGGATTCAACCGGTGACTTGGGACACCATAAATCTTCCAAGTGGCGACTCTGAATCTCTTAATAAATGAATCCCGTTTCGATTGTCCTTCAATTGGAAAAACTCCCTTTATCACGCCCTTCGCGGGGTGCGGTAGCGCCAAAAGGAGGTGTGACAGCTCTGGCGACTCTGCTGGAGACGTTATCCCAGAGCTTTAGTTCAGGGTTCAAGAATTCGAGCTTGGTATATTTGTTGTATTTGGAGTGTATATTATCTGATTTTCTACATGTTTCATGCTATATGTGCTAAATGCTTTACCGCTTTGATATTATTTGAACTGTATATATAAATTGTACTGAAACCCTTCTCTTCTCTCTCTTGAGGAGTGCACGCTGGTCGTGACTTCTTTCTGTTAGTGTCATATCCCAAAAATAGGACGAGGATTCGGAGGAGTTGCAAAATCGGATGACCTTTTGGTTACCGGTACACAACTCCCATCCTTGGCTCGAGTTGTTCGCTCGGGTAAGCCAGGTCTAGAACAATAAACCCAGGTTAAAACTTAGAATAACTTGACTTCATGTCGGATCCCTAGTAGGAACGCCTATTTACATCATGTTGCATTTGACTTAAGGGACTCAACACAGGGGTTGAGTCCGTCTAGGACAGGTAACCTGAAATAATAGACCATCTTGATGCATCCTCTGTGCTACATGTTGCATTTATTCAAGGGTAAAAGGGTCATTTGGCGGACCAATGATAGTTGAGGACAAATGGCACGCCTGGTCATGCTAATCACGATAAATAAGAAGGCTTCACGTTTTTTTTTTATAAGCATGATATTATTTTAATCAAAGGCATTGGGAACAATTGTGGAATCCAAGAAGTCTTGGAATTCCCACATGTCCCCCATTTTTCATTTTTGGGAAAAGCACATGGGGAATTGATCACGCCCAACTATGTATTATAAAAGGACAATGCGGTCACTACAAATATAACCCAAGTATTACGCTCGGGGTCGAATCCTCAGAGACTTAACCTATCAACTACTATCTTCAGCCCCACTAATTCTTCAGAATCAGCTTCCCAAATATTCAAATCTCTGTTGA
>MU665719.1:7279-20761 GCA_026770625.1 Nicotiana glauca
AACAATCAAGACCATTTAACTTTTAGAGATGCATGTTATGCACTGGGTTTATTAGATGATGACAAAGAGTATGTAGATGCCATAAAGGAGGCAAGTAATTGGGGAATGCCATCATATCTTAAGCAATTATTTGGTATGTTACTATTATCCAATTCAATGTCACGACCAGAATGTGTTTGGGAGGCAACATGGATTTTATTATCAGATGATATCTTAGATGAAGAAAGAAGAATATTGGATAATCCAGGTATACAATACGACCTTATTCTTAAGATTTTAATATTATAAAATTGTTAAAATATTTTTACATTTTTTTCCATGCATATTAAATGTTACTGTAATCTACGATTTACATTTAGGCTTGTAACTTATGAGCGATTAACTATTAATATATTTTGATGGAAACATAATCGATATAGCCTTCCAATGAAGTAAAGTAACATTAATTTGGTTTTACTATTTCTAAAGGAAATCATTTTGCTCTTATATTTATATGACTCATGGCAACTATATATTTTTATGATTACTTAATTAATTATATACTTTTGTTATTTTAGAAGCTAAGCTAATAAACGATGAACTAAAGAATCGTTGTCTACAAAAGTTGAAAAATTTATTGAAAGGTTGCGGAAGAACGTTATACGATTTTCCAACAATGCCAAGACCAGTTTTCAATGAAGAAGAAGTTGACAATACCAATAGACTAATCTGTGAAGAACTGCGTTATAATAGGTGCTCTTTGTCTAAGGAACATGAAGAATTATTGGTTAAATTGACAATTGAGAAAAAGTTAGTTTATGACAGAATTATCAAATCAGTGCATGAGGACAAAGGTGTATTCTTCTTTTTATATGGTCATGGAGGAACCGGGAAGACATTTATTTGGACGACTTTGTCTTCTGCCATAAGATGTAAAGGAGATATTGTGTTAACAGTTGCATCAAGCGGAATTGCTTCTCTTTTGTTACCAGGAGGTCGAACAGCTCATTCTAGATTTGCAATCCCACTCAATGTAACTGAAGATTCAACATGTAATATCAAACAAGGTACTCCTTTATCAAATTGATTGTCAGGACAAAGTTAATTATTTGGGATAAAGCACCAATGATGCATAGATATTGTTTTGAAGCTTTAGACATAACTCTAAGAGATATTCTTAGATTTAAAGATGCATCCAATTTAGATCGTCCATTTGGAGGAAAAACATTGTTCTTGGTGGTGACTTTAGACAAATACTTTCCGTCATTCCAAAAGGTACTAGACAAGATATTGTTAATGCTACCCTTAATTCTTCATATTTGTGGAATCACTATCAAGTCTTAAAGCTAACAAAAAATATGAGGTTGGAAGGAAATCAGGTGGATTCTCATTTGAATGATCTAAGACAATTTTCTGATTGGATTTTAGCAATAGGTGATGGTATGATTGGAAATTCCGTTGATGGTATCGATAAAGTCCACATCCTTGATGATCTTATCATCAATAATTGTGGCGATCCAATTTCTGCGATTGTGTAAAGTACATATCTAGATTTTTAAGTCATTGCAGTGATATAACATACCTGCAACAAAGAGGAATTCTTGCTCCCACTCTTGACATGGTTGAATCAATCAACGAATACATGGTTTCAGTAAACAAAAGTCAACCAAAAATATTTTTCAGTTCCGATACAATTTGCATGTCAGACGATGCTTTTACAGGTTTGGAACACATACATACACCTGAATTTCTAAGCACTATTAAGTGTTCCAAAATTCCAAATCATATTATCACTTTAAAAGTGGGTGTCCCAATGATGTTATTGAGAAATATAGACCCATCTTCAGGGCTATGTAATGGAACAAGATTAATCATCACTAGACTGGGAAATCGGGTTATTGAAGCAAAAATTTTATCTGGAAATATGGCTGGATAAAAGGTCTTCATTCCGAGAATGTCATTAACTCCATCTGATGCAAAAATACCTTTTAAGTTCCAACGAAGACAATTTCCAATAGTTGTATCATTTGAAATGATGATAAACAAAAGTCAAGGACAATCTTTATCTCATGTTGGGTTATATTTGAAAAAACCGATGTTCACACATGGCCAGCTTTACGTTGCTCTATCACGGGTTACAAAAAGAAAGGAATTAAAGATTTTGGTTTATGATGATGATGGAGAAATTTCAAATGAAGCAATAAATGTGGTGTACAAAGAAGTTTTCCGTAATTTACTTGGAGAATGAAAGCAAATCTGATACCTTTTAACAACATTTTTGGTTCTCATGGTTTTGTCTTTGCTAAACCATATTGTAAATAAACTTCAGAAATAATAGTTGACAACTTCATTAGGTATGCTTAACTGCGATTATATGTTTCCTTATTTTAAATTGTCTATTTGTTTTCAAGCACATTGCTTATCTGGCTGCTAACAAGAAGTTGGTGTTGCCAGTTGCTGCCTTCAAAGTTATTAATAGTCGATCACATGCCGGAAATAAACTTGCAATGCAGGCATATCATTTATCTGCATCGACTATGTATCTGAGTTCTATTTAAACGTAAGTTTCTGCCACTCATTTTCATATCTTCTTATTATTTAGTTCTAATTGGTGAAATTGGCAGCTTTGATTTCTCTGTCCTTTTGATGATAGAACACTGAATTTCCCACAGAAAGCATTTCAGCAATACTTATTATCTCAGAAGAGCAATTCTAATTGTAACAGGCAACAATCATCTTAGACAGCATGGGATCCATCGAAAACTCAGCAATTTTTTCAGCCACTTTGGTTAACTTACCATCCTCATCGAGGGCACCAAGCACAAACAACAGCTCCAGGCCTTTAAGTAGACCTTCAGTTGGTGTACTCTCCATGAAGTAAAATTTCATCAACTGTTTAATCCCTTGAGTAAGAGCACGACTTTTGCAATTTTTGTCTTTTTTATTTCTGTAACTGTCTTATCTTCCAAATTGTTCATGTAGCTATGTGCAGTTTATAACAGGAAGCACTTTCGATTACCTGTTCATCCCGATCGACCAGCATGTTGTTTGGCAGACGCCGTGGATATGGGAGCGACCATCAATGACTCGGTTTTCTAAGGTTTGTAACACTGGATGTTAACTTTATAAAATTTTTCATAGTAACATTATAAAATTTGAAAGATTAACCATATTGGAACAAATCACGTAGCTTAAGTTTTCTGTTTTCTTAATGATGTATGGATTTCTTCAAATAATATTCTTACAGTTTTGTATGGTAGTCAACTTTTGCCACGAATCGTCAACTTATATTTATTTACTTAAGATCCAAGCTACAAAACAAGCTAAAATTAAGGCTATATTTTTAATATAGCCTTAATAAATTCTTATAAGATTTATTGAAGTATCTACTTAGGGTACTTTTTTTTTCTTTTTTTTTTAAAAAATATTTGTGAACGCGGAAGTGGAGCCCGGTAAAGTTGTCACTGTTTGACCTATAGTTCAAGGGTTCGAACTATAGAAGCAACCACTAATGCTTGTATTAGGGTAGGTTGTGTACATCATATCCTTGAGTTGCGGCCCATCCCAGTATGCGTGAATACGAGATGCTTTGTGCAACGGGCTACTCTTTTATTTGTAGACATAGATATTGATATCACCTTAGAGTTGATGTGTTATCCTAGAGCTTCTCCCAGGGGCAGAGCTGTTGTATGTTCTACCTTAGAATTTAGGATTTTAACTCAGTTGATCTGTGATTCAAGGGTAGGAATGCAGATTGATGCATTATCTGTTCTCCATGATCTGTGGCGTTAAATATGTCTGAGTCTGTGATAAGATTAGCAGTCTTATGCTATATTTCTCTATCGTCTACTTCTATTAAAGTTTCTGAATATAGAATTTGGATTGTAATAGAAACAGTGGCGCTCTCCGCATCCTTTGATCTTTATGTTGTAAAAAGTTCAGATAACTCTGAACAGAGAGTCTATTACTACTTAAATGTTTCCTTATTTTAAATTGTCTATTTGTTTTCAACCACATTGCTTATCTGGCTACTAACAAGAAGTTGGTGTTGTCAGTTGCTGCCATCAAAGTTATTAATAGTCAATCACATTCCGGAAACAAACTTGCAATGCAGGCATATCATTTATCTGCCTCAACTATGTATCTGAGTTCTATTTAAACGTAAGTTTCTGCCGCTCATTTTCTATCTTCTTATTATTTAGTTCTGATTGGTGAAATTGGCAGCTTTGATTTCTCTGTCCTTTTGATGATAGAACACTGAATTTCCCACAGAAAGCATTTCAGCAATACATATTATCTCAGAAGAGCAATTCTAATTGTAACAGGCAACAATCATCTTGGACAACATGGAATCCATCGAAAACTCATCAATTTTTTCAGCCACTTTGGTTAACTTACCATCCTCATCGAGCGCACCAAGCGCAAACAATAGCTACAGGCCTTTAAGTAGACCTTCAGTTGGTGTACTCTCTATGAAGTAAAATTTCATCAACTGTTTAATCCCTTGAGTAAGAGCACGACTTATGCAATTTTTGTCCTTTTTATTTCTGTAACTGTCTTATCTTCCAAATTGTTCATATAGCTATGTGCAGTTTATAACAGGAAGCACTTTCGATTACCTGTTCGTCCTGATCGACCAGCACGTTGGTTGGCAGACGCCGTGGATATGGGAGCGACCATCAATGACTCGGTTCCTTTCCAAGGTTTGTAACACTGGATGTTAACTTTATAAAATTTTTCATAGTAACATTATAAAATTTGAAAGATTAACCATATTAGAACAAATCACCTAGCTTAAGTTTTCTGTTTTCTTAATGGTGTATGGATTTCTTCAAACAATATTCTTACAGTTTTGTATGGTAGTCAACTTTTGCCACGAATCGTCAACTTATATTTATTTACTTAAGATCCAAGCTACAAAACAAGCTAAAATTAAGGCTATATTTCTAATATAGCCTTAATAAATTCTTATAAGATTTATTGAAGTATCTACTGGCATACTAGCTCAAACTAAGGCTAAATTTCCAACTCGATTAATCTGCAATCATATTTGTGCTTATTTTAAATTTCCTATTTGTTTTGCAGCATGTTTCAGATTTGGCTGGTAACAAGAAGTTAGTGTTGGCAGTTCTGGCCTTCATTATCATTAATGGTGGATCACATGCCGGAAATAAACTTGCAATGCAGGCATGTCATTTCTCTGCCTCCAATATGTTTCTGAGTACACTATAAAGACAAAAGTTTCTGCTTCTCATTTTATTATGTTCATATTATTTATTTCTGATTGTCAAAATTGTCAGCTTGGACTTCTATATCCTTTGGATGATAGAATACTGAATTACCCACAGAAAGCATTGCAAAAACACTTATGTTATCAGCAGAGCAATTGCACTTGTCAGAGGCAACAACCATGTTGGACAGAACCCTCTGTCATTTGGATGATTGAACTGTACCTCATTTATATTTTTAAAATTTGTAGGACACTAAATATTGCAACACATCAGCCAACATAGGTATATCTATTGCCACAACAGTTGTCGAAGAACATTTGAATGCACAGTTCTATGGAACAAAGATCAACAAAGTGTTTAAATACCCTCTGTCATTTGGATGATTGAACTGAACCTCATTTATATTTTTTTAAATTTGTAGGGCGCTAATGAAGATAACGAGTTGATCGATATTGCAAACACATCAGCCAAGATAGGTATATCTATTGCCGTAACACTGGTCAAACAAGATTTGAATGCACAGTTCTATGGAACTAAGTTCAACAGAGTGTTTAAATTTCAGAAATCAGCTTAACTTATTGCATATGTAACAGTTGGATAAACCAAACACAGTCTTATAACTTATTTTATTACTTTTATAGTTATGAACAACATATTTTTATCATTTCATGTAGAGAGTATTAAGGTTGGAGATTTCCCAGACACTGTGACTGTTCAAGTCAAGAATGCAGTATTCAACTTCTTGATCCATTTAGTAGAGCAACAAGATCAAATAGTCATATATCTACACCCAAATGCTATGTTAAACTCATTCTGACATTTGAGTTCCAACTCTTTATCCAAATTAGGTCCACGCCAGCCAAAGAAGAAATAAGCCAGAATAAAAATTAAGTAAATCCTGATCACCTGTATCCAATTCTTAAATTGTGAAACAAAGCCTAATGAATTAGGATCGCATAATAACAATATATCACAACATAAAAGACTGATAGCTAGCGTCGCTGTTTACTTTTGTATATAATCTTCTTGATGAAAGTGTGTGTTTGTGCATTCATTTTACCTACAAAATATTAACTAGACACAGAAATCATCAGATACAAAATTTAAGAAAGTTGCACAGCACCAACTGCCAACAAAATTTGCTATGTCCAAGTATTGGCTCTTCACAGAAATGCGATTCTTTTTAAGTATATGTTACTCATATATCATGAATAAACGATTCAAAATATAATGTTTGTTACATTTTTCATTCTCTGCATTTCCAAATTGCAGTTCTTTCTCTACCCATTTAACCCCCACATTTTCCCACTCCCACACAACCCCTTCTCACGTTCCAACCATCTCCTTCACATCTCCATTCACAAATCTTACCCACTTCCACACTATACCAACTTCCACACTATAGTCATCCCATGATTTTATAAAATCACATCAAAAGGGAGACGGTAATAGAAGAACAAGTGACAGAAAAAGGAAGTTTCAGGAAACTACAAAGATATTACGTACAAATTACTTCTGGAAAATCTCGATAGCGTCAACTCTCTAAATTTTCTCGCGATAACAACGGTATGATCTTTACTCCACTTTTTCCAGATTTGCAATTTACATAATTGTTCCTTACAGAGGGTCTTTTTGTTCACTGCTTACAAATGATCCATATTTCATACTTCATCTTCTTTTATCTCAGTTTTTCTTTGTCGTAATTAACAAACGTCATTCTCAATAATTATAATGGATTTTGCATGGCTCAAAAGCTATATCAATGTTCACCGTCGACTTCCATAAGTTTTTAATTAACTAATAACTTATGTCATTTATTGGAATTACTGTTTTTTGTATTTCATTACTATTTTTTGTTGCAATATAGGATATTATCATGGACATGCATATACTAAATTGTATGTTATCTATTTTAATTTAGTATGTAGAAGTATATTTGTGTTGTCAATTTATTACTATACTAACTTACACTATCCTCCGTACCTAAATACTTATATTGAAATTAATATACTAACTTATATTATACTGGCGTAGGTTAATAATCATAATTAACAAACTGAACTTTGATTTACCATACTGTTGTTTCTCTTTTGAACAGAGTGGTTACATTTCCGGATTTGCTGAAACTTATGAAGTTCCTATTTTAGCTTTTAATTTTCAGAATTGCTCAATTTGTTTCACAATGTGTTCTGATCTCCTGTAACATTTGAAAAACCTTAAGCAACGTTTTGTTTAATTTTTTTCCTGTTAATGCTCAACCAAGGAAGCTTTATATACAGTAATGATGTTTGTCCTTCATTCACCTGACAATGTCTATTCAAATTATTGTTTAAATCTATCAATATGTTCAAATAATATGCATGTCCTATTATGACGACCCAAAGGGTCATCACTTGTTTTCTTAGTCATTCCGTGCTTTCGAGACCTTGAAAACCTCACTTTTAGTTGCCTCGATTTGCGTGCACAGTCTGGGCGCGCAGTCGGAAAGTTTTTATCTTGAAATATATGAATTATGTGAAAAATTTGAAGAATTTTGATATTAATATGATTAAAGTTGACTTTGGTCAATATTTTTGGTAAACTAAATCGGACCTGTGATTTGATGGTCTCGGGAGGTCCGTCAAAATATATGGGACTTGGGCGTATGTCCGGAATTGAATTCCGAGGTCCCAGGCCCGAGGAGTGAATTTTTCCGTGAAATTATTTTCTGAAAATGTTTAAGGAAAATGAAAATAATATTTGATCAAAAAGTAATGGTATCGGGCTCGTATTCTGGTTTCGACGCCCGATACGGGTCATA
This sequence comes from Nicotiana glauca, assembly GCA_026770625.1. NCBI lineage: Eukaryota > Viridiplantae > Streptophyta > Magnoliopsida > Solanales > Solanaceae > Nicotiana > Nicotiana glauca. The sequence goes on from MU665719.1 coordinate 15,290, forward strand.
TATATTGGTTAAGCACTTCCTGTAAAGTTTGGTTGAAAATGGACTTCGTTTGACGAGTTTCGGCCTTAAATTGGAAAATTTGGAGGTTTATGAAATTTGAAAGATTTCTTGGATTTAAGGCTCAATTTATTGATTTTGATGTTATGTTGGCGATTTGATCGCTCGAGCAAGTTCTTATGATGTTGTTGAGTCAGTATACATATTTGGTTTAGAGCCCTGAGGGCTCGGGTGAGTTTCGGAGGTGGTTCGGGGTGTTTTGGACTTAGGAAAAATTGCTGATTTTCTGCAATTTTTGCACAGATGTTTTATTCTACGCGATTGCGACCTTGTCCATGCGATCGCACTGCTTTGGCACATTCCTCTACGTGATCGCATCACCTCTCACGCGATCGCATAGCTTCCAGCTCCCCTTCTTTGCGTTCTCGTACCAGTCCACGCGATCGCATAGACCAAATTGACCCCTTAGCGATTTTCCTCTACGCGATTGCAGAAACCTTCATGAAATCATGTAGCTTCCAGGTTTCCTTCTCCGCGATCGCAACCCAGTTCACGCGATCCCATAGGGCAATTTTTCTACCAAGTGATTTAAGTCCCAAAACAGAACAGAAATGGGATTATCATCCCATTTCTCAAACTCTCTCTTCTCCACAGCTTTGGGGCGATCTTTGGAGTATTTCTGTAATGACCCGACCCGTCGTTACGGGTGTTACCGCCCCGTTTTCCCCGTTTTATGCTTCTATATGTTTCATTATATGTGTTTGAAGAATTTGAAGTAATTCGGATAGAGTTCGGTTAGAAATGTGACAATAAGTCTCTTTATGGGAAGGTAAGTTTGGAAAACTCAACCGAATGTTGACTAATGAGTTAGAAGTCTCGAAATGGTTTTTCGATAATTCGACTAGTTTCGGGGGATGATTTGTGACTTAGGAGCGCAATCGGAATTGAATTTGGAGGTCCGGTGTAGAGTTAGGCTTGAATTGGCTAAGGTTGGATTTTGGCGAATTCCGAATGGTAGTTGAGATTTTGATCTGAGGGTTGGAATAGAATTTCGAGAGTTGTAGTAGCTCCATTAGGTGATTTTGGATATGCGTGCAAAGTTTCAGGTCAATTGGAGGTGTTTAGGTCGGATTTTAAATCAAATGCAAGTTTCGAAAGTTTTAGTTTAGCAGTTTAGCTTAGGCTTGAATCCGTGGTAATTCGATGATTTTGATGTTTATGATAGTGTTTTTATGTTATGAGCAAGTTTGAATAAGGTGTTGGGATGTGTTGGTCCTTTTGGTTGAGGTCCCAGGGGCCTTGGGGTGATTTCGGGTGGTTAAACGGGAGTTTTAGAGTTTGTTGTAGGTCTGGTATTTTGCTGGTTCTGGTATTTCCGCATCTGCGGAAAGGGAACCGCATAAGCGGTTCCGTAGATGTGGTTGGGGTGATCACAGAAGCGGGCATGGAGGAGGCTTGGCCTTTTCGCATATGCAGATGGGTTTCCGCAAAAGCGGTCACCGCAGAAGCGGTTATGGACCGCAGAAGCGGTCCTGGCAACTTAAAGGAAAACCGCAGAAGCGGTTATGGACCGCAGAAGCGGTCCTGGCAACTTAAAGGAAAACCGCAGAAGCGGTTTATTGGCCACAGAAGCGACAACCACAGAAGCGACAACCGCAGAAGCGGTCTGGTTGTCGCAGAAGCGAAAATCGCAGAGGGTTTTTAATAAACAGTGCTATCGAATTTCAAAAGTTAGAAAATATTTTAGACTTCGGGGAAAGGCGATTTGTGGGCGATTTTGAAGAGAATTCGTGGGATTTCATCAGGTAAGAGTTCTTAGACTCGGATTATGTTGATATGATATAAAAACATAGATTAAACACTGAAAAACCCAGGATTTAAGGGGTAAAAAATGGAGGTTAGGGCTTGAAACCTAAAAAGGTGTAAAGTTGGAATTTGAGGGGTCAAACGGACTCCGATTTTGATGAACTTTATATGTACGGACTCGTGGCGAGACGAGGAATCCGTTGGTATGATTTTAAGAATTTTTCGAGATGTAAGGCCCGGGACTCGGGTTTTACCAACTTCGTGAATTTTAATACTTTTCGAGTATTTTTGATTGGGTTATGTTTCTTTAACCCATATTTATGTATTCGTTGTGATTTTCACTAGATTCGACATGCGAGAAGGTCGATATGAAAGGAAAAGGCATTGCGGACCATTCTACGGCCGGTTAGAGGTGAGTAGTTGGTGTATATGATGGCCTGAGGGTTTGAAACCCCGGCTTATCACATTTTGACGCTATTGTAGGGCGTGAATCGCACCCCATGGCAGGTGCGTGATTGTTTATGTAAGGCCCCGTAAAATTTTGTGCTTAAAACCTAGTAGCTCATAGTGTCAAGGTCCGAATATTGTGGAAGGATTCTCAACCCTCGCCTCCCCATTGACTAAATTGACGCAAAAAGCAGTTAAGTTCCAGTGGACCGATGCTTGTGAGAAAAGTTTTCAAGAATTGAAATCAAGGTTGACCTCGGCACCAGTATTGGCCTTGCCAGAAGGCACAGAGGGGTTTGTGGTTTATTGAGATGCCTCCAGGGTTGGTTTGGGATGTATATTGATGCAGCACAGAAAGGTCATAGCATATGCTTCTAGGAAACTCAAGAATCACGAGAAGAATTATCCGACGCATGATTTGGAGCTTGCAGCAGTTGTGTTTGCTCTGAAAATATGGCGGCATTATCTTTATGGGGTTCATGTAGATGTGTTTTCAGACCACAAGAGTCTCCAGTATTTATTCAAACAGAAGGAACTGAATTTAAGGCAGCGACGGTGGTTAGAATTGCTCAAAGACTATGATATGAACATTTTGTACCACCCAGGGAAGGCAAACGTGGTGGCCGACGCTCTCAGTCGGAAGTCCATGGGTAGTTTGGCTCATTTGGGGGTGGATCAGAGACCCCTGACTCGAGAGGTGTATCAATTGGCCAGTTTGGGAGTTCGTATTTCGACATCAGATGAGGGGAATGTTATGGTGCATAATGGAGCAGAATCGTCACTGGTGGCAGAAATCAAGGAAAAGCAGTTTATGGATCCAGCATTGGCTCAGATAAAGGAAGCAGTTGTGAATAACAAGACTTCGACATTTTCGCTCAGCGGCGAGGATGGTGTATTACAGTGTCAAGGTAGGCTATGTGTCCCGGATGTGGATGAGCTTCGGGAAAGGGTGATGGCGGAGGCTCATATTTCCAGGTATTCCGTACACCCAAGTTCTACAAAAATGTATCATGACCTCAAGGAGATTTATTGGTGGAACAGTATGAAAAGGAGTGTGGCGAACTTTGTATCTAAATGTCCGAATTGTCAGCAAGTGAAGGCTGAGCATCAGCGGCCTGGTGGGTTAACTCAGCTTATGGAAATACCAATGTGGAAATGGGAGATGATCAACATGGATTTCGTGGTAGGGTTACCTCGCACTCAGCGCAAGTTCGACTCAATTTGGGTAATAGTGGATCGACTCACCAAATCAGCTCACTTCTTGCCAGTCAAGTCCACTGATACTGCAGAACAATATGCTAAGTTGTATATCAAGGAGATAGTAAGGCTTCATGGCACTCCACTTTCTATTATCTCGGATCGAGGGGCCCAGTTCACAGCTAATTTTTGGAAGAAATTTCAGCAGGGTTTGGGTACTCAGGTGAATCTCAGCACAGCTTTCCATCCGCAGACCGACGGTCAGGCCGAGCGGACTATTCAGACGCTTGAGGATATGTTGCGGGCGTGTGTCTTGGATTTCAAAGGTAGTTGGGATGACTACTTACCACTTATAGAATTTTCTTACAATAACAGCTTTCATGCTAGCATCCAGATGGCCCCGTTTGAGGCATTGTACGGAAGAAGGTGTAGGTCTCCAATTGGGTGGTTTGAAGTGGGTGAAGCAGAATTGCTAGGGCCAGATCTTGTGTACCAGGCTATGGAGAAAGTTAAGGTCATTCAGGAAAGGATGAAAATTGCTCAGAGTCGCCAGAAATCCAATACGGACGTTCACCGAAGAGATTTGGAATTTCAAGTTGATGATTGGGTGTTCTTGAGGGTATCTCCTATGAAGGGAGTCATGCGATTCGGGAAGAAAAGGGAAGTTGAGTGTATGTTGGGCCGTATCGTATCGTTCAAATGATTGGGCAAGTTGCTTATAGGCTGGAGTTGCCTCCTGAAATGTCATTAGTGCACCCGGTGTTCCATGTGTCCATGTTGAAGAAAGTGATTGGAGATCCATCCACCATTGTGCCAGTCGAGACTGTCGAAGTTAATGAAGACTTGTCGTATGAAGAGGTTTCAGTTGCCATCCTTGATAGGCAAGTCCGTAAGTTGAGAAATAAGGAAGTTGCCTCTGTTAAAGTGTTGTGGCGAAGTCAACAAGTTGAGGAAGCCACGTGGGAAGCAGAAAAAGAAATGAGAGAAAAATATCCCCATTTGTTTGATTAAGCTTAGAAGAAATTAAGTGGCCTTTCTATCTTTGAAACAACTATCATTGTGTCCGAATTGTTTTCCTCCTAATGCTAGTGAAGTTTCTCTAAATTGTGCAAGAGTCGTATGTGTTGTGACTACTTTAGGTCACTTGAACCTTCCTTGATAAATAAAGATTTATAAAGACCCATGTGTTAAATAAACAACCAATGGTAAGTGTAGATTGATAATTGTTTGATTATATGTATGTGGCATGTTGGAATGGTTAAATAAGGTAGGGACTCATTGAAGTGGCTAGTTTATGTGCAAAATGTAACAAAGAAATAGAATATGTACTAGGTCTTACGAGTCATGAGCAGGGTTAGTAGAGTCTCGCGGATCGGTACGGAGACGTCTGTATTTATCCTCGAGAGGCTGTAGAACCTTTATGAAAACTTCTCATTCTTAGAATTCTTATCGTGCGTACTTGATTCAGCTTGAGATATAACTCTTGAAATTCCTTCCACACGTCTGTATACGCACGCGAGCACTCAATAGTATATGTGCCTTAATGGCTTGTGATTCCCCGATCAAGGGGCCAGAGGTAATCTCCGTGAGTTCATGTTGGGCCAGTCTAGCGGACTTGAGGCCGGATCTTTGCTTATGGCTTGAGCACCGAGGTGCTGATTGTGTGAGCAAGTGTTTTGAACTTATATGTTCAGTAATGTTCTTATTAGCCGGGTTGGCGGTGGGATATCTATGTAATGAGTATGTCAGTACTACGAGGTGTATCTATGTGATTTTGGTAGTGACGAAGAAGTCTGATGGATAATAGATGAGATGTTAAGTGTTTGTTTTCTATTGCGGTCTGTTGTGTAGCCCAAGTTATGGGCGCGTGAAGAATATTTTTCATGTCACTCAGTTGGAAAGTGTACATTTCATGTGGCGGTATGAGCTCAGACTCAGAAAGACTAATTGATTGTGTAACGTATATGATGGTGGAAGGCATGTTAAAATATTGAAATGAGGCGAAGCAGGTGGGTTATCTCCTGC
>MU665724.1:5890-32505 GCA_026770625.1 Nicotiana glauca
CCCTAAGTTCATTTCTGCTATTTTGGTTTGCCAGGACGTTCGGTATTAGGATTTGGAGTGTTTTGGGACACTTAGTCCCTAAATGAGAGTTTAAGAGTTGAAAAATGGTCTGTATTCGGGATAGTGTGAAGACGACCTCGGAATGGAAATCTGATGGTTCCGTTAGCTCCGTTAGGTGATTTTGGGGTTGGGAGGGTATTTGGAATGTTATTGGGAGGTCCGTAGCTCTTTTAGGCTTAAAATGCCGAAGTTTGAATTTTTGAAGTTTCCGGTCCGATAGTGAGTTTTTGATCCGAGGGTCGGATTTGAATTCCGGAAGTTGCTACAGCTCCATCATGTCATTTGGGATGTGTGTGCAAAATTTCAGGCCATTTGGGAAAGGTTTGGTTAGGTTTTTGATCGAAAGCGTTTTTGGTTAGAATTTGAAGTTCTTAGGCTTGAATCCTTAATTTAATCAGGTTTCCGGCGTTTTTGGGGTGATTTAAGGATTGGTACAAGTTCGAATAAGGTATTAAGTGGTATTGGTGTTTTTGGTTGGGGTTCCGGGATGATTTCGGATGCTAAACGGGTTAATTTTTGGAAGTTAGAAGGAAATTTGCAGCAGGCTTCTGTTGTTTTCGCTTCTGTGGCTTGAGAACCGCAGAAGCGGCCTTTGCGCCGCAGAAGAGATTTAGCACCTCCTCCTCTGAGACCGCAGAAGCGGTCTGTTATTCGCATAAGCGGAGCCGCAGAAGTGGCTTTTAAGCCGCATAAGAGGAGTCGCAGGAGCGACCTGGGTACCGCAGAAGAGGAATCCGGGCTTCCATCCAATTTCCGCAGAAGCGGAATATTTTCCACGGAAGCGTAATCGCAGAAGCGATTTGTGGTCCACAAAAGCGGAAGTTTGACCCCTCAGCAAAAGATGCAGAAGCGGCTTATTTTCCGCAGAAGCGGAACCGCTTAAGCGGTTACAGGACCGCAGAAGCGGCAATGCCTGGGCAGTACTTAACATTTTCAAAACGAGGGTTCTTCCATTTTTATCAAAAATAATAGCTAGAGAGCTCGATTTTGGGAGATTTTTCGAGGGATTTTCAGAGGCAACGATTGGATAACGATTCCTTACTCTCTTATGATTAATACCCACTAATCTAACTTCAAATTTATCCTTAATTTCGTATTTTTGAATGAAAATTGGGGTAAAGTTCTTAGACCTAATTGTGAGGATTTGAGGGGGCATTTGACCTCCGATTTGGGAGATTTTTATTATGATTAGACTCGTGAGAGTACGAGGGTTCTAAAAATGTGAAAATTATTCGATTCTGAGACGTTGGCTGGAGGGGCATTTTTGTCATTTTACCTATTTTTGTGCCCTAGTTTTGATTTTATTAGTGGAATCAGTTAATTGCAATATTATTTACAATATGAAATTAGTTTGAATAGATTTGGGCCACTCGGAGTCAAATACTCGTGGCAAGGGCATCGCTCCCTAGTTGATTTTGCACAGGTTCGAGGTAAGTGGCTTGCCTAACTTTGTGTGGGGGACTTCGTCCCTTAGGATGTGATAATTGGTAATTGAACACCTTGTACGTGAGGTGACGAGCGCGTACTTGAGCAAATTGTTGAAACCCGAATTTTTACTTAATTACTTGATTTGGATTCTCTTTCATATTTGCCTTACTGTACTTGCTTTTACAGTTTGTGCTAGCGTAGAAGAGCATGTTTAATTTATCCAAGCTGCCTAATTGTTTAAATTGTCTTAACTGCGATTACGTGAAGCATGTTAGGCCAGTATTCTTTGATGCCTTGTATTGTTGTACTTAAATTTCTGAATATTTCTCTGATGTTGGTTGTGCGTTTACATTGGGACTACGGATGCGGTACTCTGGGAGTTCCCCCTTGTTTGTTTACTTTGGGACTACAGGTTTGATTCCCGAGAGATCCCCCTGCACTTTTATTTTGGAACTACGGGACGGTATCCCGGGAGATCCCCCTGTATTTTATTTTGGGACTACGGGACGGTATCCCGGGAGATCCCCCTGCATTTTATTTTGGGACTACGGGACGGTATCCCGGGAGATCCCCATGCATTTTATTTTGGGACTAGGACGGTATCCCGAGAGACCCCCCTGCACTTTTATTTTGGGACTACAGGACGGTATCCCTGGAGGTCCCCTTGCACACTGATGATTTGATTACGGGACGGTATCCTGGGAATTTCTTTGATATTGATATGAGAAAAGGGCTACAGGACGGTATCTTAGAAGGCCCTTGTCGGTATTCTTGAAATTTTGCTGTATTTACTCTGTGTTTCTGTTTTGTCCTGTAGTACTATATTTTTTAATTGATATGTCCTATCATATAGTTGTGTTCATTAGTTTTCATTACACTTCGATACTGTTAATATCTTATTATTTTATTGTTTCTGTCTCAGTAGGGCCCTGACCTTTCCTCGTCACTACCCAACCGAGGTTAGGCTTGGTACTTACTGAGTACCGCTGTGGTGTACTCACGCCTCTTCTGCGCATGTTTTTCATGTGCAGATCCAGGTGCTTCTGAGCAGGCGTACCATCAGTAGCTGTCAGGGAGCGTATTGGGGACTTGAGGTATACATCTGCTACGTCCGCAGATCCGCAAAGTCTCCTTCTCATTTTACCCATAGTTATGAGATGCTATTTCGATCCTTCTTTGTATTAGACTATTCTGGTGATTAGAGCAGTGTAAGATTTCTCATAGCATGTGTTGCCCGTAGGTTTCCGGGTCTTGGAGGTTACTTCAGTAATTGGTATTAAAGTGTATGTGCCAGGCGGCAATTGTATACATTACTCATGTTATTTAGTTTTGATTATAAATTTCGCAATTGTTATTACTTCCGCAATGTGTTAGGCTTACCTGGTCGCGAAGACTAGGTGCTGTCATGACGTGTTCACAATTGGTGAACTAGGGTCGTGACAAGTTCCCACTCTTCTAATCCGCAAGTCATATACTTTTAACTAATCAAGTTTGTATTTTATTTAGTTTCACGACTTTCTTTTAAACTCAAATATCTATTTATTGAAATGATGATTGGTTATACTTGTCGGTCCTAATGCATCTTAAACTTTTGCATCTTTACCATTTTTGTTTTTCGAATGATCTGAAAATCATTTACTTAAGAAACTAGATACAACATGCTTTATACTAAAAACTTTTGAAAGATAATGTGAATTTCTCATAAGCCTAACTAGCCTATTAGGATATTATTTATGTGAAAACTATTTGCTAAAAACAAGTACTTTTTCTTTTTGGAAATGTTAATCATATAGTTTATATAGGTAACACTTTTATAATAAAGTCAAATTATTTCTTTACGATATTTTCCTAATGATTTCTAAATTAATTATCTTCTTTGATAGTTTTCATTATGTTGAATTTGCCAAAGTTTTCGTTTGTGGCACTTGACATTTCTTAAAAGAATTACCTATCGTGGGTTTTCGATGCTGAGATTTACTTAGCCGCTAATGGTCTTGGTGACACCATTATTCAGGTAATGAGCCAGGATAAAGCGAGGGCCATGATTTTCGTTCCTCATCATTAGATGAAGGTTTAAAGGTTGAATATTTGATAGTGAAAAATCCACTTGAATTGTGGACTGGCCTGAAGGAAAGGTATAATCGCTTTAAGGCTACGGTATTGCCAAGGGCTCGATATGAGTGGATGCACTTACGGTTGCAAGATTTTAAAACCGTAAGTCAATATAACTTTGTTGTATTTTGAATAACTTCCTAATTAAAATTATGTGCGGATGTTATGAATGATGAGGATTTGTTTGAAAAGACTCTTATGACTTTTCATGCCTCAAATATGGTTTTATAGTAGCAATACCAGGAAAGGGGTTTTAAAAAGTATTATGAATTGATCTCATGCTTTCTAGTGGTTGAGCAATGTAATACCTTTTTGATGAGAAATCATGAAGCCAGTCCCACAGGGTCAACTTCGATTCCTGAAGTGAATATGGTAGCGAGACGTGATAAGTCTGAAAAAATAGAATAATTATCATGGACATATGAATGTACGTGGGAATGGCAATGGCAAAAGACGATATAATAATCGTCATTGTGATGGTCATCGCAAACGAGAGAACAATATGGGTTCTCAAAACAACCCTTCAAGAGGGAAAAACGGTAATTGTCACTGCTGTGGCATGAAACGACACTGGAAAATTGAATGTCGTGCACCTGACCGTTTTATCATACTTTATAAAAATTCCATCAAAAGAAAGGCAAATAATGTTAGAGCGTCTTCTACTAATGCCTAGTTGTAACAACCCGACCAGTCATTTTGATTATTGTAGACTCGTTTTCCTATTTACTACTTATTCTATGTTCATTTTTTTTATGTGACTTTCCGGGTGGTTGGTTAGTTTCCGGAAATATTTCGGAATAAATTGGGACACTTAGTCCCAAGGTAGGAAGCCTAAGCTGAAAGAGTTGACTGGATATTGATTTATATATAAATGACTCTGAAATAGAGTTTTGATGGTTTTTATAGCTCCGTATAGTAATTTTGGACTTAGAAGTGTGTCCAGATATTGATTTAGAGGTCCATAGGTGATTTTGGCTTAAATTAGCGAAAGTTGAAAAAGCTGAAGTTTGGAGAGTTGTGTGGTTTGATCGAGAGTTGACTTTGGGATTATCGGGCTCGGATCTTGGTTCCGGAAGTTGGAATAGGTCCATTGTGTCATTTATGACTTGTCTGCAAAACTTGAGGTCTATCGGAGTTGGTTTGTTAGGCTTCCGTATCGATTGTAAAAGTTTGAAATTCATTACTTTCAATAGGTTTGAATTGGGGTACGATTCATATTTTTAATGTTGTTTTAAGTAATTTGAGGTTTCTAATAAGTTCATATCGATTTTAGGACTTGTTGGTATGATAGGGATGGGGTACGGGGGCATCGGAAGAGATTCAGATTGAAAACAGATTGGAATTTAGACTTGGAGCATTGCTGAGATTGCTGAATTTCTGGTGTGATCGCACATGCAGTGGGAGTGGAGGGAAGTGCGGCCTTAGGAGTGCAGGTATGGAAGTGAGTGGGTGGACAATAGGACCGTAGAAGTGTGAAAGTCTCTGCAGAAGCGACTGAAAAGAAGCATAGGAGCCGGCATGATCGCAGGTGCGACATTACCTCTTCAGGAGCGCGTGCGCAAATGCAGGCGTATTTCCGCAGAAGCGGAGGGGTTCATCTTGAGTGGAATGTGCAGGTGCACTCCATATTTCTGCAGGAGCAGTTCTACAGAAATGGACCTCCTAGTTGCGGAAGCGGAATCACTGGGCAGTTAAGCTGTATTCGAGGGTTTGAATTCATTTTATCTTTTAGACCTAGAGAGCTCGGTTTGTGGCAACTTTTCGAGGAATTTTCAAGGAAATCATCGAGGTAAGTGATTTTAACTCGAATTCAAAATCCATCATTATTTTTTATTTAATTAGTGATTTGAGTTGAAAATTTTGAGGGGAAATTGTGAAACGTCATAGATTGGATTTTGGGATTTGAAAGGCGATTTAAGGTCGGATTTGAATAATTTTACTATTTTAGTATGGTTGGACTCGTTGTTATCTGGGTATTCATATTTTGTAACTTTTGTTGGATTCCGAGGCGTGGGCCCACGATTGACTTTTTAAGTTTAGTTAAAGATCTTAGCTTTATCATTTGGAGTTAATTCCTAGAGCTTTTATTGATAGTATTTTTTTCTAGATTCGAGCCTTCCAGATGTGGATACGCGTGGGAAGGGCTTGTTAGTTGAATGATTTGATTTTTTTGAGGTAAGTATCTTATTTAAACTGAACTGAGACACTAGTTGCCTGAATTTTTATGATAGCTACGTGCTATTGGGTGCGCACATGCATGGGGATGAAATCATGTGTAGGAATCAGGATTATTTATTCATGTTCAGGTTGTGCTCGGGCACTGATAAGCCTAAAATTTGACTGTTAAACCTTAAGCTATGATATTTCGCACATTTGTGACAATGTTATGAACTATTTGGGACATGATTGATGCCTAGGGTTTAATTCGTGAATAAATTGATTAATGTTATTCTTTGATGAAAATTGATGGTTTGAGTTATGAGAGTACACTTGCACGTACCTACACTTTAGCATATCGTTTATGCCAGTCCAGGAGCATGAATTTGTTATTCACTTGTTTCATACACATATACTTATTTATTTGCTCTTTTATGATGTGATTGGACTGGATACATGTGACCACGTCGGCTGAATTATATTGTTATACTTGTGACCACGCCTGGCGAATTGTGTTGATATACATGTGACCATGCCGAGCAAATTATGTCGTTATGCATGTGACCATGCCGGGTGAGTTATGATATTGAGCTTGTGATCATGCCGGGTTGGCAGCACGTTGAATTGACCATACTTGCATGTGGATATGGATCCATCCCCTAGGGTTGGTCTCTCATGTTTCTCTCTTGATGGTGTATACACGGATATTGGAAATATTAATAAGTGGTTTTGAGCGTATATGGAAAAGTGGAGGAATTTGGCCAGTGTGATGTTGGGATTTTGCATTTACTCTTTACTTGTAATTTCCTTGATTATTTATTTAACTTAATTGCATATCATCTCTACATGTCAAGATGCTGTCTGAGTAGAGTATTTGAGAAACTGTACGTATACACACTCGCATGTCTTCTTATTAAATTTGTTGATTTAATTTCAATATTGTTCTATATTGGTTTTAAGGATGAAACCACACATGTGATAATTAGTATCATTCATAATTTGTGCTTTTTTTACCTTGCCGTATTTATTTACGATATATATTGAGTACATTGGGTCAATTGTACTCATATTACACTTTGTAGTTAGTTGTGCAGATCCAGGTATGGGGACCAACAATCAGCAATAGGTGGCTTCTCGGACTATTTGCTGGAGGCGAATTAGAGCTGCATCATTAATCACAGTTTGACTTGTCCTTTCCTTTTATACTATTGTTATAGTTTAGACAATGTATTTATTGCTCAGTTTCAAACTTTTATTTTGTTGTAGTAGCTCATGACTCTGTACTTACCAATTTTTAAGGGATTTGCATTGTATTAGAATTTTTTATTATATTGAGACCTTAAGTTTATGCTATTTCTATGAATTTCATTATTAAGCTGCCTTCGATATCTTGTTTCGGCTTGCCTAGCCGGTGTATTAGGCGTCACCACAACGGGTTGAGATTTTAGGTCGTGACACCAATAGAGTCTGACTTGATCTTTAAAAATAATTTTGAAGCAGGACCTTAAAACAAACATGATGATAATGTTGAGGCAAATCTTGCTTTGAAAAATGATGATTTTGAAGGCCTCGATAATCTTACTCATTTGAAAGTTGAAGACTTCTTTGGAGATCAAAACTAAAGTGTGATCATTTTATTAGGAAATGCAATTATGTTGTTATTTTTATTTTCAGTATTTTTTGTGTCTCATTTTAAAGTTATTTTATTTTCAAGTAGTACTTAAGTTGTTTTATGTTGTTGTTAGTTTTTTCGTATTTTTCATGGTGCACTTTTATTTTTTATGAAGTAAATAAACTTTCCCATACTTCAATTGGATCCAAGACGAGTAGTGAAGATTTGTGCCTTTTGGATAGTGCTACAATTTACACAATATTGAGAGAAAAGAATTTTTTTCTTATTTGGTTATGAAAAAGGCATATGTTAATATAATATTTAGTAGTACAAAATTAATTGAGGGCTCTGGAAGAGCGGCCTTATTACTACCTGGAGGAATGATATTGACTATTTATAATGCATTGTATTATAGTAAGTCTCAAAGAAACTTGTTGAGTCTCAAATCTATTCGCCAAAATAGCTACCATGTTGTGACCTCTAAAAAAGGAAAGGTTGAATACCTTTATATTACTACAATAAAAGCGGGGGAAAATATGACATAAAAAATTACTCGCATTTTCTTGTGGGTTGTGTTGATACCCAACTTTTTCCTGTACATTTTTAATATACATAAATACTTTCAAAATAATATATGTATGCATATATAAGCATGCACAAGGTTTTTATAATTTTTCTATAAATATAAAGATTTTAAATTAATTTATTTCCTCCCCATTTACTCATAAAATCTCCAATAATTATCCCTCAAATTATTGTTGTAGTAATTTAGTCATATAAATTAAATATTTATGCCAAAATATTATTAAAATATTTTTAGTGCATTTTTCTAATTTCATTTTGTATTTTAAAGCTAATTTGGATATAATTACAACATTAACCTCATTAGTGTACAATTACGTTTTATGAGCACAAATCGATCTTCTATATTTTTAAAACATTAAATATCTATTTTAAATAATTTTAATACATGAAATTATTTTTAGAAATCATCTATTATTTATTATAAATTATATAGGGTTAAATTGGCTATTTAAAACTTAGCCATATTATATTTTAATTTTAGCCTCAATTAAACTCAATACCCCAGCCCAATTTCACATTAAACCACCCGACCCATGCCATAAACACACCTACTCGACCCAGAACCCATCAAATTATGGCCGTTGATCTGAAAAATCAACGGCCTGTATTGATTCTTTTCTTTTTAATTCCAAACGACCCCCTAACCCGAATCACTTTTCCATATACGCCGCCCTAAGATCCTCTCCTCTCTCCGACTATCTCCACCTATCTTCAGTGACCTCCCATCGTCTCTTGAGCTTCCAATGGCTTCTCTCATGCCTTGCTTGCCTTCTCTAAGGTCTTCAAGGGCCCAAGGCCATGCTAACTTGCATCTAGGTTCGTCACCTTCCTGTTCTTGACTACTCCAATGTGATTTCAAGCAAAATTATTTTATATTTGCAACGATCCTTGGGTTTTCTAAGCAGGTTCTTTATCTCTATATGGGTTTCTTTCGAAACCCAAATTTATTTTCTATGCCTTCTAGATCTGTACACGTCTAGGACGATTTGAGTTTGTTTCTTTAATATTTTACACTGTCCTTGAGATTCTTTACAAGAATAATTGATTTCAAGTGTTTTTCACCTCCTTCTAAAACTAGGGTTTTCGAAACTTCCTTTTAAAAACCTTGTTTAACTGATTCTTTGTGTTTAAACTTCTATTTCTTGCATATTCAGACTTATTCTATGATTTTGCTACATCTTCAATTCATATATGTTGAAAGCCCTAACTTTAGGGTTCTTTGTTTGGTTTTTGTGACTGGCCGCTTCTCGTTTGAGTTTCTATGACTATTTAGCCTAGAATATGTTTCTACTGAGTTTCTTAGCCTAACTTACATCAATTCTATGTGCTTGTGTTCACCTTAACTGTTCAAGACTTGCCTCTTTCTATCAGTGTTGTTTAACCTTAATGTTTGCTAGAGTTGTATGTCGACTTTTTACTATCCATGTCTTACTTTATTTATATGTTAAACACTGACTCGTGATTTTCTCTTTGATTGATTCTGGATCCTCTGTTTCTTGGTTTGATTGGAAGACCTTCTTTTAAACCTTCGATTCCTACCCTTTCTATTTAGTTTGATTGATTTGCTTACCTTGTCTGCATTTGTGCTTGATTCTTACTGACTATCTCCTTAATTAGAGTTTTTCTGAACGTATCCCTAATTGTTCACCCTATACTTACTGTATTTGAAATCTTTCCTTATTGGTCGTACATTGATTTATTTCCTCATTTGTTATTTAACTCCTTAATTGAAGGGAAGTACTTACATTGATTTGATTCTAATCAGCACACGGTTCCATAATTATTGCTAAACTTTAATTCTTCCCTTATTTTATACCCATTTTCAAAATATAAATACCATGCTCTTTCATTAACATAGACACGAACACATTGGTTCAAAAAACTCTCTCTCGCACTCAAAGCTTGCTGCTTTCTTTCTTTGTTACTTGCTACCATTATGAATTAGCCGGCTGTAAGCCAAGGCTAATTATTGTGCTATCCTATTCTTCACCTTGTGTTTACTCTCTCTATACTGGTATGCTCTGATTTCAATCAAGCCCCAAAAATAATATGTTTCTTTTACTACTTCAGTTCATCATATTCCTGATTTGTTTCTATCTAGGGTTTTGCTGTTCAACATGTAATTAATCTCTTTGCTTCATCTAATTATGCTAGTCTTGTCTTATCTCTTGAGGGTCAGTATGCTCTTATAAACTAGTAACTTGACTCTATTCTGTTTAATGTTTGTGTACTGTTGCCTAGTTCTAGTATGCACTTATTGGGCTATTGCCCCAAGTTGTTTTAATATTATGCTCAGCTATGTTTAGTATAAAATCCTATACTCTACTATCTCCTAACTCCCATGAATCTCCCTAAAGCATCTCTAGTTCTATAATTGTGTTCTAATTAACACTCCTAAATCTATGTCTTACTACCTGCACCAAGCGCAAGGGACTTCTGCCTGTTATGTGTTCATTAGTGGTGGAAAAATGGTTCAAAGAAAATAGTTAACCACCCAAATTATCCACTAAAAAATGGGTTGGATAATGAACTTTTTAAAAACGGTCAAATATGGATAAGAACCATATTATCCATTTAGAAAATGGATAACCAATGAGTAACCAATAGATAACCAATGGGTCTAACTTTTACATTTGTAAAGCCTCAAATTGGGGGTTCCTCAAGTTAGGGAGATTAAGAATTCTCCCAAAAGTTATCATATACAAGAAATCATGGATAATATGGGTTACCCATATTATCTGCCAGTTAACCCATTTTTTATCCGTATTAAATATGGGTCGAGTCGGATAATTGATCTATTTTTTCATTACCCATTTTCGACCTGAACCATATCCGACCCGACCCGACCGTTTGCCACTCCTAGTGTTCATCATACTTGCTCTATTTGTCCCCAACCCCCAATTGACCATGTGTGGAGATTTTTCCCTGAGTGTTTGCTGAACTTATTTGATTGACCTGCTATTTGCTAATTACATTATTGTTCTCAAAAGTTTTTTTACTAAATAAACCTCTTATTTACAAAACTATTTCAACTAAGTCTCTTCACACTGCTTTCCTGCTCAAACCTTTTCAAACTATGTCAAGCACTCTCACTCTACTCTTAAGTCTCTAGGTTCTGCCCCCTCTAGTGTGTGTACTGCCTTGGGACCCTTCTGAGCTCCCTCTGAACTCTGGCATACTGAGGCTGGCCATTCCATATTACACTTACTTAATTTGGTTACAAAGTCTGGGTGTGAGCACTGCCTGGGATCCTTGAGATCCTTAGGGAACTCTTATTCACCTGGACAATGATATTGTTTATGAAATTGGCATTTGAGGCTATTAGAGATAGAGTAACTTCTTCTTTTTCTTTATTTATATAATTCATTCATCTGGTTTGTAATAATTTGTAAACAAATATTTAGGGTAATTAGTGAAAAGGGGTGGGTAGTCACATATTTGTGGGGTAATATAGGTAGAAATCATGCATATATGATCTTATATTTGCTATGTTTGCCCTATAGATTTTACAATCAACTTCACAAGTAGATACCATACTTAAGCATATGATCAAGTTCAGTTTCTGTTCTAATGAGTATCCACATTTGCTTCCACTAGAAATCATGCCTATAAGCTTCTAAACAACTAGATGTCATACTTATGGGGAACAACATCAGAAATTCTGCCTATAGATCTAAAATCAGTTTAGTTTAAATAAGTCAGTCCAATTCATGTTAGTTTACTTCAAAATTGATCTAATTAGTGGTTTGCTTTCCTTAAATGAATCCTTTCAAGAACTGCCATAATTTACTATTAGAAAACATATCTATAGGAATTCAAGAGTCCATTTTAAAACCTGCTCGCTATTTTACTATATTAAATGTAGCTATCATATTTTTTAGGACATCATTGTTCTGCATTTAGGCAAGCCTATATGGCAATTTTTAAATTCTACAAATTGTATTTCTACTACTTGAACTTGTTCAGATTTTATAGGTTAAAATCAATAGGCAAACTGATTAGGACCTTACGATCGAGTTTATAAAAATAAGGTTGCATGTTTCTTTGCATTAACATCCACTTAGACGTCCCGTTTAGGCCTTTTCTCTGAATAAAAACTGATCTTGTTTATGTTTGAGACGTGCTGCCTATGTGTATTACTTGTGGAGGTAAACCTAGCCTTTTAACCGTCTCTCTCTGTATTTAGATGTTAAGTCCTATGTGTACTTGCCTGTATCCTAGAATTTCTCCTTTTTAAGCACTTAGGTTCGTCTATAACTGTCCAGATTTAGAGGTCCTAAATACGTCCATGGCCACAAGGAAGGGACGGGTAGTGCACGCATAGGCATTGTCAAGGTTACTAGAATGCTTTAGGCTATGACCAAGGGGAGGGACTTGGGTAGAAACGGGACATGATGACTATGCGCTAATGCCACGTGTAGCCCCTCATTGAGGAGTGTTTACCGGGCATTACGTGGGGTGATCATATAGGCTAACCAACCTAGGATCCTCCTTTCCCAAAACCCTTTGCTTTACTTTCCTATATGTACACAATCTTTGTCTTATTATCTGAGTCATACTATGTCCAATGTGCTTTATTTTCAGTCATTTGTTTCAACTACTTATCTGTTAAAGGACTAATTCATATATATAAGTTCGGTCGGGACCCACAGTTGTGGACCGAGAGGGGTGCCTAATACCTTTCCCTCAAGGTTATTTCGACCCCTAACCCTAAATCTCTGGTAATGAAAACCAATCCTAGAGTCAATCGCTCTAAGTGCCCTAACATAGCATAATCCGTTAGGTGGCGACTCTTTAAGATACCCAATTCTCAAAAGGAAATGAATTATTGTCCCTCATAAATGTCTAAACCCGAACTTTTTCTTCACCGTAAAAAGGGGGGGGGGGAAAGAAAAAGGGGGCGCAACAGCACGACGACTCTGCTAGGGAAACCTTTAGGCTCTTACCATAATAAAATTATCTTTTTTATTAGTCCAATCATGCTTTATCCCGTACCCTTCTCCCTTATTTGAATCTAACTGTCCGTTTTCTTTTAAACATTCATGATTCTTTATCCCTGAAACTGACTTGTCTCGTTATTTTCTTTTTCTTGTAATTGTCTTTCAATTATTTAATACTGTACTTATTTTTCCTACGTGCAAATACTTTACTACATGTTATTAATTGTTGCATAACTCATGCCCCACATCATATTCCACTCGTGCGTATCAAATCCTATAACAATACTTTAATGAGTGGTTGCGCTCTTCCTATTTACTACCCTTAATCGGAAAGGCTTATTTGCGATAAAACCAGTCGATCAGTGGTGCAATTGACGATTCTGCTCCTTTCCCCTCAAATTATCCGCTTGAGGGTACCAGTCTAAAACCTTATAATAGCCTTACTCTGGTTAAAATCATGCATGCATCATGGTCAAACCTACTCGGATCAATATGTTGTCCACATAATGATCCTTTAAGATAAGCCTTATCCAAAACTCCATTGGGTTTTCAATAATCCTAACGGACACGATCACATTCTGGCATTAATTTGGAGAACTAAATACCGATATGCTAATCGTAAATGTATAAATAGTCAAGTCTGGTGTGGGTAAGGCCTAAACCTCTTATTTTGCAGAAAATGGGACACGAGGTCCCCAGCTTCGGTATGGTTAGAACACCCTCACTCTTGCTGGACTGGTGGAAGAATCTTCCATCACATGACCAAATTAATGAATGGAAAGAGAGGGTTGCCAGATCTAGTGAGAAGCTGGAATCTGGAATACAACCTATTGGAATTGGAAGGAAAAGTGAGGAAGAGAGTCACCGACTGCCAGAACACCGAGGGAAACAAAGGAGGACATTTAGCAAAGGCGTTATTAATAATGAACCTACGCAAACTGGAGGATTTGATCAACAAGAACATTCAACCTGAGGAAGGTCCTTCTTGGACCAAATAGGCTAGATTTATTTGCTTTTTCCTAAAATGTAATAAGGCTAGGTGCCAATAGTGACTTATTTTTTTTTATCATTTTAGTGTCATTTTGGGATTCGTCTATTTTTATATTATGAAATGAATCATTTATTGGCATTAAAAGTTCTCCAAATTTGTTTGTCTCTAGGCCTACCTCGGGCATAACGAGGTTCATAAAGTAGGACACGAATTTACATTTCCGCAATATGTGTTTAAATACTATAAGCATTTCAGGATCCCCACTAACTTGTTACCTTTTATTTTTCGTAATTTTTTATTATTCCCATCCCCTTAGGTTGGTTCACTCATACTGGCCTCATCAGCGTATCATACCAGATCTAGAGGCTTCTACCCTCTCCTCCTCCAAGCAACACAAAGGGCAAAGGAAAGGCAAAAATGGATGACTTACGTGGTATCCGAAAGGAGAATGTTGAGAATTCAGAAACCTCAGATGACCGTAGTACTCCGGCCCCAAATGATCTAGTCCTAAGACTGGAACAAAAGATACTGGAATTGTAAGGAGAACTTGAGCAGGTTTGCAACTTGGCAAACTTGTCACTCACCCTCAATGTCCCCGATGCCTACCAACAAAAAACTAAGAACCCAGTACCTCCCCAGAACATACAAAACCAATATCCACAAAACACTTCCGCACCGAATCAATACGTAACTCCACCCCAGAATCCCAACCCATTACCAACTCCGCCATAACAACACCATCTACCAATTCATTACCTGCCAACCACCACTTACCACACTCCCCAAAACACACCACCACTCATTCCCGATCCCCAAAATTCCACCAATGACCATCACTATACCCAAGTTTCTGGCACCCATCAAAGCAACCCAATATATGTGGAAACTATACCTCATTCTACCCAACCAATCTCCTGAACACCGGAATCCTCCAAGAAGGACCTGCTTATTAAAAATATGGCTGAAGAACTCAAGAAGTTAACAAGCCGAGTTCAGGGTGTTGAAGGCGACAGATGAATAGAAGGTTTAAACTATGAATACATGTGCATACAACCAGATGTGGAATTGCCTGAGGGGTACAAGCCTCCTAAGTTCGAAATGTTTGATGGCACAGGTGATCCCAAGGCTCATCTAAGGACCTATTGGGACAAGCTTGTCGGGGTCGGGAAAGATGAAAGATCCGAATAAAACTCTTTATGAGGAGTCTTACTGGGGATGCTTTGTCCTGGTATATCAGCCAAAACCCCAAGAAATGATCCAACTGCGTAAGCATGATGACAGATTTCATGAACCGGTTCAGGTTCGCACAAAAAATGCACTAGATGTTTTCTACATTCAGAATCTTAAGAAGAAACCTACTGATACTTTCCGTGAGTATCTACTCATTGGAAGTCGGAAGAAGCCGGGGCTAGGCCATCTTTGGACGAAGATCAAATGAACAAATTCTTCGTCAGAGCGCAAGATCCACAATATTATGAGAGGTTGATGGTTGTAAAAAGTCACAAATTCTCTGACATCATCAAACTTGGGGAAATAATCGAAAAAGGAATCAAGAGCGAGATGGTAACGAATTTCAAGGCACTTCAAGCCATGAATACGGCACTACAATCAGGTGGTATATCGAAGAAGAGAGATGTTTGGGGCAGTAATGGTAGCCCAGGGTCCAAAATCTCCACTTGTCTACCAAATCCCTCCTCCTACATATCAAACACCTCTTCACACATATCAAGAACCTTCACCTACATATCAAACACCTCCATCTACATACCAAGCATCACCGCCTACATATCAACCTTCATCTCCCAGATATTCCTAACCAGCCACTATCCATCACACTTATGACTCCCAACCATCCCACTTCCAATCACCACCATCTTGCCAAAATTATCCAAGACCAAGACCCAACTTCAACCATAAATTACCCAGACAATACACTGCCATTGCTGAGCTCATCGACCAATTGTATGAAAGGTTGAAAGTCGCGGGTTACATCACTCCTGTTCCCACTGTCGCATTAGAGAATCCATCTCAATGGGTTAATCCGAACAAAACTTGTGCGTACCATCCGGTATGAAAGGGCAGACCACTGCTGAGTGTCAAACATTGAAGTATAAGATCCAGACGCTAATTGAAAATAAGGTCATACAAGCAAAGGAAGACACACTTAATGTCCGCAACAATCCCCTCCCTGATCGTAAAGGTAATGGTGTACATGTGATAGAGACGAATGAGGAATGGGACCCTGAGGGATCGATAAGACTTATTCGAGAAAGCGATGACTTTAAAGTTGCAGTCATAATTACTCCTATTGTGGTACAGACTCAGGCGCCAATCGAGGTAGAGGTAACTACATCAGCTCCATTCGAGGTGTAGGTCACTCCGCTTACAGTTACCCCCGCTCCATTTGAAGTAGCAGTGGTCGCACCTTTCACTGTGACGGTATCAACTACACCCTCGTTCAACTCAAAATCAATACCCTAGGATTATGTTGTTGAGGCTCGGCGATAAGGGAAGACCAAGGTAGAGGAATCTGACACTGCACAAGGAATGATTAGAACTGGAAGAGTCTATACACCTGAAAACCTAGAAGGTTCAAGTAAGGAGGCCACTACTAGGAAGCCTATCATTGAGACCGGGCCAGATAACTTGTGGAGGAAATTAAAGGCAAAGGAGTACTCTGTTGTTGACCATCTGAACAAAGTCCCTACTCAGATATCTATCTTGTCACTGTTGCAGAATTCATAGGTACACAAGAATGCTCTAATGAAGGTGCTGACCGGGGCTTATGTACCCAACAACATCACTGATAGAGAAATAGCCAACATGGTTGGGCAAGTGCTAGAGAGTCATAATATTATCTTCCATGAGTATCAGCTACCACCTGAGGGGCAGAATTACAATCGAGCATTGCATATTACGGTGCAATTTGAAGGCAAGTTCATTGCCAGGGTCTTGGTTGATGGAGCTTCAAGCTTAAATATTTGTCCATTAGACACTCTGAAAAGGTTGGACAAGGGTTTCCATGAGATACAGGTAGGAAGCATGAATGTGAAAGCTTTCGATGGGTCCCAAAGGCCACGATCCGGGAAATCAACCTTTGCTTCCAGATGGGGTCAATTTGGTTCAACGTTGAATTTCAGGTATTTGACATACCAACCTCATATAATCTTCTGTTGGGACGACCATGGATCAATGTCGCGGGGGTCGTGCCTTCCACACTACATCAAGCCATGAAATTCGAATGGAATCTTCAGGAGGTAATCATTCATGGAGATGGGAGTAACCCCATTTACACTAGTCAAACCATCCCGTCCATTAGACATAGAAGGAGGTTAGGAGGGGAAACCTATCATCACATTGAACGGGTCAATGCCGTCGATAAGGATAAGTGGTAAAGTAACAAAATAGAGAGCATACTAGCCTGGTCTTAATATGAACCTGGCAAAGGATTGGGAAAGAACCTCCAAGGTATCACTAAACCAATACAGCTGAAAAATCACGGTACCAACTTTGGGCTCAGATACCAGTACACATGAAAAGAGTACAGGGATTGGTCGCCTCTATGACGTGGACCGTATTACCCTCTTTAGCAGCTAGTGCCATGTTTGGAACAAGATTTTCACTAGGCTGATACGATATTGGGGACCGCAGAAGATGAAGCACTAGCTGGTTTGAAGAATATGTTCTTAGAGGATGAAGACATGGATTGCAGTGCCATAATATAGAAGGAGGAGGAGGAGGAGGAGGAGGAAGAAGAAGAAGGCCTCACTATTCAGACTATGAATAAGGGAGTTGTTCTCAGGAATTGGACCGCCACACCATCCCGAGCCTGTTGAGTCCCTGGGTAGCTTGGCAGAATTTACTTCTATAAGCCATTCTAGGCATTTAAGATTTCCTGTAATTTTATTTTAAGATTTACTTGTTTCAAAATAAATGCTCGATTCATCGAGCCATACTTTGTCAGGATGATTTTTCAGTTTTAATCAAATGAATTTGCTCTTTATTATTCATTACTATTTTTACACTTTTGCTTTTTACATCATTATTATTACTTTTCCTAATGAACTAGTGACTATGACGTGTAATGAGGCAACTCAAGATGAGAATAGTGATTCAGATGAAGAAGATGAGATACCCTAGGAAATTGTTAGGGAGGTTGAAAATTTTGAGAATAAGCCTAAGTCCAATCTAGACGAGACCGAGACGAGAAATTTGGGAGACGCCGAGACCGTTAAAGAGACTCGCATTAGCATCTAATTATCACCGACAGAGAAGGAAGAGTACATTTGGTTCCTGAAAGAGTATGAGGATATTTTCACTGTGGTCATATGATGACATGACCCGCTTGAGCACATCTATAGTGGCTCACAAGTTGCTGACTAATCCCATGTATCCGCCAGTCAAGTAGAAACTCCGAAAGTTCAAATCAGACATAAGCTTGAAAATCAAGGAGAAAGTTACCAAGCAGATCAAAGCCAAAGTTCTCAGGGTGGTTGAGTACCCAACCTGGTTAGATAACATTGTGCCAGTTCTGAAGAAGGATGGGAAGGTCAGAGTATGTGTTGACTATCGGGATTTAAACAGAGCAAGTCCCAATGACGACTTTCCACTGCCAAATATACACATCCTGAGCAATATTAGTGCCAAGCATGAACTCCAATCCTTTGTATATTGCTTCGCAGGTTACCACTAGATTTGGATGGATGAAGAAGATGCAAAGAAGACAACTTTCATCACACCGTAGAGTGTGTAATGTTACAAGATGATGCCATTCGGTCTGAATAATGCTGGGGTCACTTACATGAGAGCCATGACAACTATCTTCCATGACATGATCCATAAAGAAATAGAGGTTATTGTGGACGACGTCACTATCAAATCCAAAGGGTTGCAGATCACATAGCAGACCTAAGAAAGTTCTTTGACAGGCTAAAAAGGTACAATTTGAAGCTAAACCCCGCAAAAGTGTGCATTAGGGGTCCCCGCAAGAAAATTATTGGGATTCTTCGTCAGTCGCCGGGGGGTCGAGTTGGATCCGTCCAAAGTCAAGGCTATTCAGGAGTTACAACTGCCTAAGAGCAAAAAGGACGTAATGAGTTTCCTAGGACGTCTCAACTATATCAGTCGCTTCATAGCACAGTCCACAGTCATATATGAACCCATCTTATGCTGAAACAAGCTGGACAGAGGATTGTCAGAAAGCTTTTGACAAAATCAAGGAGTATCTGTCCACACCACCGGTTCTGGTCCTGACAGAACTAGGACGACCTTTGCTACTCTTTCTATCTGCATTAGATGGAGCTATATTTTGGGACAACATGACGAGACAGGAAGGAAAGAGCAGGCCATATACTACTTGAGCAAGAAGTTTACACCTTATGAAGGACGGTATTCTCTGCTTGAACGTACTTGCTGTGTTTTGAAGGTATCAAGATGCGGGAATGCGCACATAATCCTTTTATTATTTAAGAATATCAATCCAAGGTTCGGTTATGAACACATGGAACTAATATTTGCATGAGGCTAATCCCTTCCTCCATACCTGCATAAGGCTGATCCCTACCTCTATACTTGTATGAGGCTAATCCTTGCCTTCCTATTTGCATGAGGCTAATCCTTGCCTTCCTATTTGCATGAGGCTAATCCCTGCCTCTCTATTTGCATGAGTCTAATCCTTGACTCCATACCTGCATGAAGCTAATCCCTACCTCCCTATTTGCATGAGTCTAATCCTTGACTCCATACCTGCATGAGACTAATCCCTGCCTCCCTACTTGCATGAGGGTAATCCTTGCCTCCCTATCTGCATGAGGCTAATACTTGCCTCCATAATTGCACGGGGCTAATCCCTGCCTCCCTATCTGCATGAGGCTAATCCTTGCCTCCATACCTGCATGAGGCTAATACTTGCCTCCACATTCTCATGAGACTACGCATTGTCCCATTTTGCAAATATCTTGCTATATTTCTAGCACTATCTATTTATTTTTCAATAGGGCTAAGCTCTGCCGTCCATATAAAATCATATTATTGCATATCATAGGCTGAAATATCGCCAATCTATCCAAAGGCATCATAGTCTAAAATGCATCATCCTCATAGCCATAAGACACCATGCCATGACCTGAAGATCTCTCAAATTTGCATATCATTATTCAAAAGCGTCATGGTTCGGAGGTACCATTTTCATGGCCCGAGAACATTATTTCATGGCCTGAGAATCTCTCCTCAAACAATTCATGGACCAGGACATCATGGTCTAAGGACGCCATCCCTAATCGTTCAAAGACAACTTTCATAGTTCAACAGGAACCTGCATCATGTTTAAATTTATGCACAATATATGTTTCTATTTGCAGGTAACCCGACGAGCAACGACTATCCCATCAGGAACGATCCCTCTCCAGTTATCTCATCCATATCAAACCTAACCACTCCCGTAAACCGTTCACTCACCTAGCCCTAGATGTTAGGTCCGTTCTTGAAATGACTTTATCAGTATACTTCGCCGACGAATTTGAAACTACGCATGGCCTGATTCTTGTAACACCAGGGATAAGTAGGTAGCTTAGAAGCCAGAATGTGGCCTAATCTCTCGAACTATTTCGCTCGGTCAAAATTGGCCATTATATCTTTATCCAAAAACTCTTTCATCTTTTTTGGGTAAAGAGCGGTAGCTGTTGATACCCAGTTTTTCCTTTAATATGCATAATTACTTTCAAAATAACATATGTATACATATATAATCATGCACAAGGTTTTTATAATTTTTCTGTAATTTTAAAGATCTTAAATTGATTTATTTCCTCCCCTTTTACACATAAAATCTCCAATAATTATCCCTCAAATTATTTTTGTGGTAATTTAGTAATATAAATTCTATATTTATGCCAAAATATAATTAAAATATTTGTAGTTCATTTTTAT
This sequence comes from Nicotiana glauca, assembly GCA_026770625.1. Classification (NCBI taxonomy): domain Eukaryota; kingdom Viridiplantae; phylum Streptophyta; class Magnoliopsida; order Solanales; family Solanaceae; genus Nicotiana; species Nicotiana glauca. The sequence continues at coordinate 26,703 of MU665724.1, forward strand.
AATTGCATTTTGTATTTTTAAGCTAATTTACTTATAATTGTAATATTAGCATATTAGCCTTATTAGTGTAAAATTACGTTTTATGCGTGCAAAATGATCTTCTATATTTTTAAAATATTAAATATCTATTTTAAATAATTTTAGTACACCAAAATAATTTTTTAGAAATTATCTATTATATAATATAAATTATATAAAGTTAAATTGGATATTTAAAATTTAGTTAGATTATATTTCAATTTTAGCCTCAATTAAACCCAATACCCCAGCCCAATTTCACACTAAACCACCCGACCTAGACCCTAAATACACTTACCCTACCCATAACCCATCAGATCATGGCCGTTGATCTGAAAGATCAACGGCCTGTATTGATTCTTTCCTTTTTAATTCCAAACGACCCCCTAACCCTAATGACTTTTCCATATCCTCCGCCCTAAGATCCTCTACTCACTCAAAACACTCTCAACCTAACCCTAGTCTTCAACCGCCAACTTCTCATCTGTGGCTATCTCCGGTGACCTCTCATCGTCTATTGAGCCTCAAATGGCTTCTCTCATGCCATACTTGCCTTCTCTAAGGTCTTCAAGGGACCATGGCCATGCCGACATGCATCTAGGGTTCGTCACCTGCCTGTTCTTGGCTACTCCAGTGTGATTTCAAGCAAAATCATGCTATCTTTGCAACGATCCTTGGGTTTTCTAAGCAGGTTCTTCATCTCTATATGGGTTTCTTTCAAAACCCTAATTTCTTTTCTACGCCTCCTAGACGATTTGAGTTTTTTTCTTTAATATTTTACACCGCCCTTAAGATTCTATACAAGAATCATTAATTTCAAGTATTTTTCACCTCCTTCTAATACTAGGGTTTTCGAAATGTCTTTTTAAAACCCTTGTTTAACTGATTCTTTGTGTTTAAACTTCTATTTCTTGCATATTCTGGCAGATTCTATGATTTTACTACATCTTCAATTTGTATATGTTGAAAGCCCTAATTTTAAGGTTCTTCGTTTGGTTTTTGTGACTGACCGGTTCTCGTTTGAGTTTCTATGACTATCTAGCCTTGAATATATTTCTACTGAGTTTCTTAGCCTAACTTATATCAATTATATGTGCTTGTGTTCACCTTAACTGTTCATGACTTGCCTCTTTCTATCAGTGCTGTTTAACCTTCATGTTTGCTAGAGTTGTATGTGGACTTTTTACTATCCATGTCTTACTTTATTTATATGTTAAACACTGACTCATGATTTTCTTTTTGATTAATTATGGATCCCCTTTTTCTTGGTTTGATTGGAAGATCGTCTTTTAAACCTTCGATTCCTACCCTTTCTATTCAATTTGATTGATTTGCTTACCTTGTATGCATTGGTACTTGATTCTTACTGACTATCTCCTTAATTAGAGTTTTTCTAAACTTAGCCCTAATTCTTTCCCCTATACTTACTGTATTTGAAATCTTTCCTTATTGGTCGTACATTGATTTATTTCCTTATTTGTTATTTAACTCCTTAATTGAAGGGAAGTACTTACATTGGTTTGATTCTAATCAACACATGGTTCCATAAATTATTGTTGAACTTTGATTCTTGCCTTATTTTATACATGTTTTCAAAACATAAATACCATGCTCTTTTATTAACACAGACACGAATACATTAGTTCAAAAAACTCTCTCTCACACTCAAAGTTTGCTGCTTTCTTTCTTTCTTACTTGCTACCATTCTGAATTAGCCGGCTGTAAGCCAAGGCTAATTATTGTGCTATCCTATTCTTCACCTTGTGTTTACTATCTCTATATTAGTATGCTCTGATTTCAATTCAAGTCCCAAAAACAGTATGTTTCTTTTACTACTTCAGTTTATCATGTTCCTGATTTGTTTCTATCTAGGGTTTTGCTGTTCAACATGTAATTAATCTCTTTGCTTCATCTAATTATGCTAGACATGTCTTACTTCTTTAGGGTTAGCATGCTCTCATAAACTCGTAACTTGACTCTACTCTGTTTAATGCTTGTGTACTGTTGCCTAGTTCTAGTATGCACTTATTGGCTATTTCCCCAAGTTGTTTTAATATTATGCTCAGCCATGTTTAGTATAAAATCCTATACTCTACTATCCCCCAACTCTCATGAATCTCCCTAAAGCATCTCTAGTTCTATAGCTGTGTTCTAATTAACACTCCTGAATCTATGTCTTACTACATGCACCAAACGCAAGGGACTTTTGCCTGTTATGTGTTGATTATACCTGCTCTATTTGTCCCCAACCCCCAATTGACCCTGTGTGGAGATTTTTTCCCCAAGTGTTTGCTGAACTTGTTTGACTGACCTGCTGTTTATTTAATTACATGATTGTTCTCAAAAGCTATTTTACTAAATAACCCTCTTATTTACAAAACTATTTCAACTAAGTCTCTTCACACTGCTTTCCTGCTAAAACCTTTTCAAATATGTCAAGCACTCTCACTCTACTCCTAGTTCTCTAGGTTTTGTCCCCTCCAGTGTGTATACTGCCTCGGGATCCTTCTGAGATCCCTCTGAAATTTGGTACACTAAGACTGGCCCTTCCCCACTGCACTTACTCAATTTGGTTACAAAGTCTGGGTGTGAGCACTGCCCAGGATCCTTGAGATCCTTGGGGAAACTCTGGCATACCTGGACAATGATATTGTCTATAAAATCGGCATTTGAGGCTATTTGAGGTTTGGGAAATAACTTGGGCCTGCTTTAGGCTCCTTATAGTGTAAATTCTTCTTTTTCTTTATATATGAAATTCATTCATCTGGTTTGTAATAATTTGTAAACAAATATTGGGGTGATTAGTGAAAGGGGTGGGTAGTTACATATTTGTGGGGTAATATGGGTAAAAATCATGCGTATAGGATCTTATATTTGCTATGTCTGCCCTACCATGTTAGAAATCATGCATACAGGATTTTGTATATTTGCTATATTTCCCTCACCATGCTAGAATCATGCCTATAGGGTTTAAATGGTTCCAAATAATAAAAATCATGTTTATAGGTTTTACAATCAACTTCACAAGTAGATACCATGCTTAAGTATGTGATCAAGTTCAGTTTCTGTTCTAATGGGTATCCACATTTGTTTTCACTAGAAATCATACCTATAAGCTTCTAAACAACTAGATGTCATACTTATAGGGAACAACATAAGAAATTCTACCTATAGATCTAAATCAGTTTAGTTTACATAAGTCAGTCCAATTCATGTTAGTTTATTTCGAAACCGGTCTAATTAGTGGTTTGCTTTCCTTAAATTAATCCTTTCAAGAACTGCCCTAATTTACTATTAGAAAGCATGCCTATAGGAATTCAAGAGTGCGTTTTAAAACATGTTCGCTATTTTACTATATCAAATATAGCTATCATGTTTTTTAAGACATCATTGTTTTGCGTTTAGGTAAGCCTATAGGGTGATTTTTAAATTCTGCAAACTATTTTTCTACTACTTGAAGTTGTTCAGATTTAACAAGTTAAAATCAATAGGCAAACTGATTAAGACCTTACTGTCAAGTTTATAAAAAACAAGGTTACATGTTTCTGTGTATTGACATCCACTTAGATGTCCCGTTTAGGCCTTTTCTCTAAATAAAAACTGATCTTGTTTATGTTTGAGACGTGCTGCCTATGTGTATTACTTTTGGAGGTAAACTTGGGTCTTTTAACTGTCTATTTCTGTATTTAGTTGTTAAGTACTATGTGTTCTTGTCTGTCACCTAGAATTCCCTCCTTTTTAAGCACCTTGGGGGTCGTCTAGAACTTCCTAGATTTAGAGGTCCTAAAATACCTCCAAGGCCACAGGGAAGGGACGGGTAGTGCACGCATAGGCATTATCAAGGTTACTAGAACGCTTTAGGCTATGACCAAGGGGAGGGACTTGGGTAAAAACGTGATATGATGACTACGCGCTAATGTCACGTGTAGCCCCTTATTGAGGAGTGTTTACTGGGCATTGCGTGGGGTGATCCTGTAGGCTAACCAACCTAGGACCCCTCCTTTCCCAAAACCCTTTGCTTTAGTTTCCTATATGTACACAATCTTTGTCTTATTATTTGAGTCATACTATGTCCAATGTGCTTTATTTGCAATTATTTATTCCAACTACTTATCCGTTAAAGGACTAATTCATAAATATAAGTTCGGTCGGGACCCACAGTTGTGGATCGAAAGGGTGCCTAACACCTTCCACTCAAGTTTATTTCTAGCCCTTACCCTAAATCTCTGGTAATGCAAACCAATCCAAGAGTTAATTGCTCTAGGTGCCCTAACGCACTATAATCCGTTAGGTGGCGACTTTTAAAGATACCCAACACCCAATTCCCAAAAGGAAATGAGTTATTACCCCCATAAATATCGAAATCCGGACCTTTTCTTCCCCGTAAAAAAAGGAGAGAGAAAAAGGGGGCGCGACAGGTTGTACCAAACAAACATTAGTGTGATTGAATCCATAGTAAACAAAAGGTTTACTACTTCTAATGATTTTATCATTTGGCATGATCGGTTGGGCCATGCTTGTTCTAACTTGATGCGCAAAATAACAGAGAATTCAAATGGGCACACATTGAAGAACAAGAAGATTTTTAAATTTAAGGAATTCTCTTGTGCTGCTTGTTCTCAAAGAAAAATGGTTATTAAACCATCAAAGTAAAGTTACAATTGAATCTCCAGTATTTCTGGAATGTATACAAGGCTATATATATATATATATATATATATGGGCCTATACACCGTCATTGTGGACCATTCAAGTATTTTATGGTCTTGATAGACGCATCTACAAAATGATCACATGTGTGCTTATTGTCAACTCGTAATATGGCATTTGCGAGATTGTTGGCCCAAACAATAATGTTAAGAGCACAATTTCCAGATTATGCAATTACGTCAATACGTCTTGATAATACTGGTGAATTTAAATCTCAAGCCTTTATTTATTATTGTATGGCCACTAGAATAAAAGTTGAGCATCCGGTTGCTCATGTTCATACTCAAAATGCTCTAGCAGAATTGTTGATTAAACATCTCCAACTAATTGCTAGACTATTGCTAATGAGGATAAAACTTGTGTGACGACCCGGATTTTCCACCCTCAGGAGTCATGATGGCGCCTACTCATGTGAGCTAGGCAAGGCAATTATTTGAACAATTTACCTTTTTACCCATTTTATATCCTTTAATAGTTAAGAAGAAATAACACTTAAATAGCGGAATTAACGTAAACGGAAGAAAACAATAAGCTATCTGAACATTGTTACACCTCCTTTTTCCACTATATTGCACCCTGTGAAGGGTATAATAAAAGGAGTTTTTTTCAATTAAAGGACAATCGAAACGGGATTCGTTTATTAAGCGATTCAGAGTCGCCACTTGGGAGATTTATGGTGTCCCAAGTCACCGGTTTGAATCCCGAATCGAGGAAGGGTTTGACTCTATTAACAGTCCGCGAACCAAAAATCCGAACAAGGAATTCTGTTAACCCGGGAGAAGGTGTGAGGCACTCCCGAATTCCGTGGTTTTAGCATGGTCGCTCAACTGTTGTATTTGTTTTTATCTTATTCCGATTATATGTTTTTAATTATGTGCATTAGTGTTCCGCTTTTTAATTTTAAAGAATTGCAACGTCGTGAAAATGCATTCCTTAACCACACCGTACCAGTACGCCTGTGTCTTTAGATACATTTCGACTTCGTTGAGAGTAGGACTTGGGTCACATAAATGTGCACCCGTATTTGAGAATGTATATTAAAATTGTGCCTAAGATATCTACGTCTTATTACTTT
>MU665725.1:1728-18046 GCA_026770625.1 Nicotiana glauca
TCCTTAAGCTGTTTCTGTAAGGTTAGTACGTGATTTTGTAAATCAGAATTAGCTTGATTACCTAGGTCTCCTTTTTGCATTTCACTAGGAGTTCCTCCACTTCCTGAATTAACCAGTCCAGAGCGGGGGTTCTCTAGAGTGTTATTGTTTGGAGTTGGTGTTGGCGGGGCTACAGGTAACTAGTTAACAAAGGCTTGAAGAGCTTTGCTAACTTAAGAAGCAATTATTTTTTGCAACGCCTCCTTCATATTTTCGACGTTGTTGAGTTGATCATGTTCATTTGCCTGAGACCCATCGGGAGTGCCTTCACGAGATCGTCGTGGGGAGCCTCGTGGAGAACCTTGTGGTGAATCTCGTGGAGAACTTCCTTGAAGTTGTTGGTTTGTCTGAATTTCTGGAAGTCCTGGGGTGATGTCGTTGTTGTTCGACATGATTGATGTGAACCAAGAAAATCAAGTAGAAATAACGTTGATTATCAGATTCCCGGTAACGGAACCAATTTGTTCAACCAAAAAATAAATTTTTAGTCAAATCTGAAAAATAGAAGAATCGTGTTACTGATAATCGAAAAATAAATAGAGAAAAGAATTTTCAAGTACTCAGATATGAAAGCTTGTAAATCAAAGTATATTTCAATGATGTGTCCCCTTCCATCGATTACATATCTCTCCTTTTATAGGTCTCTTGGAGAATCTCTATAAATGTACGTTACATCTGAGTCATAATGAGACTATTATGAATATTTAATGATATTAAATGATGCGTTACATAATCATTACATTGAACACTAATATTCCTTAACGGATCCGGTATTTATTTCTCTTGAATATCTATATCCTCTTATTCGACCAGGTTCTTTATCCTTTTCGTATCTCGTGCATATTCATGTTTAAATAGAGGCGGTGCTTCCGAGCCTCTTATCTCGTACCTCCTTTGTGATCCCGCATCTCTTTTATCCCGCACCTAATCTGTGATTCCTTGACCAATTGTGACCTTTTGATAATTCCACGTGTCACGCTTTATCACCATTCATTTATGCACATATATCTCCCCAATACAATAATGTGGTCCAAACAAACATTACAAATTTACGAGAATGTTTTTAGCTATATCATAAAGATTCCACAACAGTTCCATTGAAAAAGAAAAAGAAAATCTTAAGGACGGAAACAACATGTTAAATTAGGAATTAGAAATTATCAAGTTTGAGTGTTTCTTCTCCTAATAAATTTCAATTTCTTCGCATTAATTTCTCAGTTACATATGTTTTATAAGTTAAATCTCAAAAATCTTCTCGTACTCGCCGGGCGGAAACTTATGTGTAGTCAGCTTCATCATACAAAATAGAAGTGGCAATGTCTCAAAACATGTTTAAATTAGAAAATAATTTATTCACATTTGTGATTCGGTATGATGAACATATCACTTTCACTTAAGTTTTTACTAATTAAGTTATGACTAATAAATATAAAATTTCATTTCAATATATCATTAATCATGATAAATTACTATTTTTTTATATCAAATATTAGTCATTTCACAAAATAAATTTATTTTAACATATTTGACGTTTTAAAGAAAATAAAAGCATATGTATTTCCTCTTCATGGCTATCCAACTCTCCAATTAGTGAGTGTTTATTTTTATTTTATGATATTAATGAAAAATGATAAAAGTCTCTATGTAGATGTTTCAAGGTCAGAGATGTACATGTTGCTTACATTAGGGCGATTAAGGATACATACGATGGAGTTAAGATCCGGTTGAGGATAGTGGGAGTAGACTCGGACCACTTCCCAGTTGTGATTGGGTTGCATCAAGGGTCATCTCTCAGCCTATTTTATTTACCCTGACGATGGACGCACTGACGCTCCACATTCAAATGGAGGTGCCATGGGGCATATTGTTTGCGGATAACATTGTACGGTTTATGAGACAGCAGACAGTGTTGACGCAAGGTTAGAGGTTTGGAGACAGACGCTGGAGTCTGAGGGTTTCAAATTGAGCAGAACCAAGATAGACGACTTGGAGTACAAGTTTAGTGGTGCGACTCAAAAGCGGACAGGAATGTGAGGCTGGATTCACAAGTAATCCTCAAAAGATGAAGTTTCAAGTACCTTGAGTCAGTTATTCAGGGGGCGGGGAGAGATTGACGAGGATGTCACACATTGTATTGGGGAGGAGGGGATGAAATGGAGGCTCGCTTCCGGTGTTTTGTGTGGTAACTTAAAGGTAAGTTTTACAAAGTGGTGATTAGAACTGTGTTGCAAGAGGATGAGTGTTGGCTAGTCAAGAACTCTCATGTCCATAAGGTGAAGGTTATAAAAAATGAGGATGTTGAGATGGATGTGCGGCCATACAAAGATAGATAAAATTAGAGATAAAGTTATTTGGGACAAGGTGGACTTGGTCTCTATGGAGGACAAAATGTTGAAAGCGAGACTTAAATGGTTCGGACATGTAAAAATAAGAGGCACAGATGCCCCAGTAAGCAAGTGCGAGAGATTGCATTGGATGGCCTAATGAGAGGTACATGCGGGCCGAAGAAGTACTGGGGAGAGGTGATAAGGCAAGTGTCACGACCCAAACCCCACACTGATCGTAATGGCGCCTCTCGTGAAGACGAGGCCAGCCAACTAACCCAACTCGGCTTTTCAAAAATAGTTAAACATGAATAAAGAGATTAAATATGACTTAATAGTATTAATTAGCGGAAATACAACCCAACACAGCCCTAATTGGGGTGTCACAAGTCACGAGCATCTATCAGAATGTAAATCCACTACAAAGTCTAAAATACACAAAACCGGAATAATGAACAAAGAGAGAAGCATGGTGCTGCGAACGCTGACAATCACCTCTTTAACTCATATAACTCTGCCTCTGATCGGCCCAAAATCCGGTACTGGGTGAGTAGATACCTGCATCTGCACACGAGGTGCATGGAGTAAAGTGAGTACTCCAACTCAGTGAGTAATAAAGGTAAATAACAACTGAGCAGTAAGAAATCACGTAAAGCAACCAACATGTTGTATAGAAGCAAGGCACCATCCTTTGAGAAAAATAGTGAAACTGTGAAATCTTTGGAAATATCTTGGCTCAGTTAAATCTCTTTTGAAAATGATCTTTTCAACAGTCACGAAAACGATTTCAAAATAGTTAGTGATGATAAGCACATAAAAGTCCGCCCCTTTGGCACAAATACCACAGTATAACAGGTAAAAAGGCAAATAAATATGCAAGATGAGCACATAAAAGTTCGCCCCTCGGGCAATATCTCAAAACAGTACCAGCCTCTCGGGCTCACTCTCAGCAACACTCTCAGCCCCTCGGTCTTTCTCTCTTATATCACTCTCATAACAGTATCATATAGATCTCGATGCGGCGTGCAGGCCGATCCACATCTTGATGCGGCGTGCAGCCCGATCCATATATCATCGACGATGCTCACTGGGGGTGTGCAGACTCCGGGAGGGGCCCCTTACGGCGCAAGCGCAATATCAAGCCACCTCGTGGCATATAACATAAGGCCCAAAAGCCTTCTCACATCGCTCATAAGGCCTGAAAGCATCCTCACATCAATCATAAGGCCTGAAAGCCTCCTCACATCAATCATAAGGCCTGAAAGCCTCCTCACATCAATCATAAGGCCTGAAAGCATCCTCACATCAATCATAAGGCCTGAAAGCCTCCTCACATCACTCAACATATCCTCACATATGGCCCTCGGCCTCACTCAGTCCAGAAAATATCATAAGCCCCTCGGGCATCAATGAAATAGTAGTGCTCAGCCCGAACAACAGTGAAAATATCATTTAAGTCTCAAAGTTCAATTAAAATGGCTGAGTTCGTAAAACAGTATAATCAACAGGACTGAGTTCAAGTAGTATGTCAAATAGTGAGGAAACAGTGATAAAATCCCTGGAGGGTTCAAATAATTGGCACGAAGCCCAACTATGGCAATCGGCCCAAATCATGATAATATTAAATAAGTTTCAGTCAAATACGCGGTAAAATCATCAATCGGGACGGACCAAGTCACAATCCCCAATGGTGCTCTACCCCACGTTCTCTATTCGGCGTGCAAGTAACCTCAATATAGCACTATGGTGTTTAAATCCGGGGTTTCAAACCCTCAGGATATCATTTACAATCATTACTCACCTCGAACCGGCAAAATCTCTAGCTCGCGACGCCTTCGCCCGTCAATTTGGCCTCCATGCGCGTCGAATCTATCCAAAGACAAAGCGAATACATCACAATAGGCTAAGGGAACAAAGCCCAAGCAAAAAATAATTAATAACGTGCACAAACCCCGAAATTACCAAAACCCGAGCCCCGGGCCAACTTCTCGAAACTCAAAAAATTTAACACCAACGGATTCCTTATCTCACAACAAGTCTATACATATCAAGAACTCCCAAATCCGAGCTCAAATGATCCATCAAAACCCACTTTAAAATACCAAAAACCAAGCCCTACCTTTTCCTCTTTTTTGATGAATTTCCATAAATTTCCAGGTTAATTATTCCATTAAATCATGTATTTAGGTCATAGGACTCACCTCCAATCACACCCAGTTGAAGTACCCTTCATTTTCCGTCCAAAAGCTCTCAAAGTTGCTAAAAAATAGTGGAAAAATACCTTAGCTCGCGGAATAAAATGAACCCTTAAAACCCCTTTCTGTCCAGTCCTTTTCTCATCTGCGATCAATATACCGCATATGCGATTACTGCTTATACGGAATTCCCTCCGCTTCTGCGGATCTTCACTATTGCCCAGGACCGTTTCTGCGATCAAGTTCCGCTTCTACGGACCCTGCTTTTGCGGTCAAGCATCCGCTCCTGCGAAACTCCTCTAAAATGCGCGGACCGCTTCTGCGGTCAATATCCGCATCCGCGGACACCGCACCTGCGAAAATAATCCGCTCCTGCGAAAATCCCCCAAATCGTCAAAAATTCGCACCTGCGATCCCGTCTTCGCATCTGCTGAACCGCATTTGTGGCCCCTTTTCCGCAGATGCGGAAATACCATAAACCAGCAACTTCAAAAATGCAACAAGTCCAAAATTCATCCCGATGGCCATCCGAAATCACCCCGAGACCCCCGGAACCTCAACCAAAAGTGCCATCCCAACCTAAAACATCATTCGAACTTGCTCCAATCATCAAAACACTACAAACAACACCAAAACCATCATATTACATTGGATTCAAGCCTAAGTTCTTCTAAAACTTCCGAAACACGCATTTGATCAAAAACCCGACCAAAACACCTCCGAATGACCTGAAATTTTATACAAACATCCCAAATCACTTAACGAAGCTACAACGACTCTCGAAATTCCATTCCAACCCTCGGATCCAAATCTCACCTATCAACCGGAATTCGCCAAAATACTAACTTCGCCAATTCAAGCCTAATTCTACACCGAACTTCCAAAATCACTTCCGATCACATTCCTAAGTCACAAATCATCCAACGAAACTAACCACATCATAAAAACTCCGATCCGAATTCATATACAAATATGTCAACTCTTGGTCAAACCTTTCAAATTCAAGGCTTTCTACTGAAACTGTTCTTTCAAATTCATTCTATATTTCCCCTGAAAACCAAAACCAACGATCTACATTAGTCATAATGCATAACACGGGGCAAGTCATGCCCGAGAATTGGCGATCAAGGTGTAAAAGCTCAAAACGACCGGTTGGGTCGTTACACATGGCGATGCTCTATCTTATTGAGGACATGATCCTTGATAGGAAGATGTGGAGGTCGATTATTAGGGTAAAATGTTAGGTACTCTGAGCATTTACCTTTTTCATACCAGTAGTTTTAGCGCACTACTTAATGCTAATCTTGTATTTTCTTGATAATCATGTATTTTCTTACTCATATATTTCTGATATTACTTGCCGTTACTTTCGCTTCGGTTTTTCGAGTGATTTGCTGATGTTGCTACTTATTGTTACTCCTTCCTTTTTATCCTTCGCGTGCCTTTATATCTTTTTACTTTCCTTGAACCGAGGGCCTACCACAAGCATCTTCTCTATCTTCTCAAGGTAGAGGAGCTAAGCACAACATACACGCTACTCTTTCTAGATCTCACTTGTGAAATTACACTAAAAATTTATACGAATAGTTTTATAATTAAGATTATAAAGTATCTTTTGAAGTGGTGTACAATAATTTTATAAGACATGTTAGAGTTCCCACATTGGGTGATACTTGAATAATTCTGGCTTCGTAAATTAATTTGTGAAATTGAGTTAGACACAGCATCTATTTTCGTTTCAAGATGATAATGTTGATTGGACAGATTAACAAATACTAGGACATGAGGATTAAATTGTTACCGCAGGTTGTGGTTTATACGTGGGGCATGCATAAATGCGATGTTAGGTCTAAGTTGCGGGCGAAGAAAATCAAAGATTTAAAATGGGACCTACAAATCCAAGAGGTGAGCTGTTGCTTTTTCTTTTGACATCTTTTAGTCATTCTCTAACGCTAGAGCTATACGTTGGGTCTATTTCTATAGAGAGGTCTTTGTCACCTGAATTATGCACTTCCATACCTACTAAACTTACTGTTCTTTTTGTCAATTCCCATACCTACTAGATTTATTGGTCTTTTCCTCTATCCTAATTTAGTGGGTATATGGACATAAGAATTGTAAAATTTCAAAAAATAAAAGTAAAAAATAATTTTCAGGTGAAAATGGTATTTGAAAATTAGAGTTGTATTTGGACATAAATATAATTTTTGGTTGTTTTTGAAGTTTGAGTGATCTGAGTGAAAATTTTAAAATAGCTTTTTTGGAGTTTTTCAAATTTTCGAAAAATTTAAAAATTTATCTTCAAATTATATATATATATATATATATACACAATAGAAGAGAATACAGAAATTTAACAAGTCAAGAGGGAGGGGAGCATGCTACAGGGGATGTAACAATCCGGATAATAAAAACCAACAAATAAAAGGGTGAAAACGTACAACTGTAATATCAACGAGAGTAGAAATTTAACAATTTGCACGACACCATCCTTCGTGCTTTTACCCTCGTTCTCACCAAAATAATTAAATCAGGGCACGGAATGTTCCTTCGTGCATTAATAATCAAAACATGGAACGAAATGTTCCTTCGTACATTAATAATCAAAACATGGCATAGAATGTTCCGTCGTGCATTAATAATCAAAACATGGCACGGATTGTTCATTCGTGCATTAATAATCAAAACATGGCACGGAATGTTCCTTCGTGCATTAATAATCAAACATGGCACGGAATGTTCCTTCGTGCATTAACAATCAAAACATGGCACGGAATGTTCCTTCGTGCATTAATAATCAAAACATGGCACGGAATGTTCCTTCGTGCATTAACATATCCTCAACACAAATCGTGCACGGCATCAACCTTCGTGCTTTATCACTCTTCCTCACCTAAGCAACAATTACAATCAATGGGGCGAGGGGATAGACAAATAGTAATAGAAGTCCCGGCAAGGGAAAACACAAGTAAACAGTTAAATCCCGGCAAGGGAACAACAATATACAAATACAGCCCGGCAAGGGAATTATCGCAATTCTTTCTCTTTCTTTCATTTCTTACTCAATAATTACTTTATCATTCGAGCCAGCACTCCAAAGAGTTCACAAATCATAGTTCTTTCTCATACTCTTCACATTATATGAAAATCATCAATTACACAAGGAAGAGTCACAACAAAATTAGAATAAGCACAAATAAGGACTCACGGTCGTGCTAGACACCAGTGTATAGATACCCGTCACCATGCCTATACATCGTACTCAACAATTAGCAATTGGCAAATAATACTCTAATCCTATTCCCTCAAGCCAAAGTTAGATCAAACACTTACCTCAACTCTCACGGCTAGAATCAATCCATAATGACCGCTTTCCCTCTCGAAGGTTCCAACTCAATCAAATTTATGAAATAATGACTTTATAGTATCAATAATAGCTAAACAAATCAAACCAAATGCCTAAATATAGATTCCCAACCTTTCTTCCAAAAATTTAAAAATCGACCCCGGGCCCGCTTGGTCAAAACATGAGGTTCGAACCAATTCCATGTCACTCATTCCCCCCACAAGCCCGAATATACAATTTGTTTTCAAATTCGACCCCAAAACGAGGTCTAAATCAAAGAAAATCGAAAAGCCTTAACTCTACCCAATTCCCCCAATTTCAACCTTAGATTACATGTTTTAGGCCTAGAATTTCAATGGATGATGATAGAAAATGAAGAAAACGAGTTACATAATACTTACCCAAGAAGATTTGGTGAAGAATCGCTCTACAAGTCGCCTAGAGGCTGTGGAGAAGAAGAGCTCGTGTGAATTTTTGAATAAAATCCGAAGCTACTGTTTCTGAAAACTTAAAAAAAATCACTGGGCAAAATTGCCTTTCGCATTCGCGGGAACAGTGCCGCGTTCGCGAAGGGTAACTGGTCAAGGCATCGCGTTCGCGATTGGAATGATGCGAACGCGAAGAAGAAAGCTGGGGGGGAGGGCGGGTCCAGGACTTGGTCTATGCGGACGCGTGTACACCTGCGCGAATGCGATGAAGGGGGCCCTATGAACTACGCGAACGCGAGGATATAAGTGCGAACGTGATGAGTAAAATGAAGGCTAAGTCTTCTGAGGTAAAATGCTCTACGCAAACGCGATGAGGTGATGCGAACGCGATGAAGGATGAAGCTGAAGCTGAAGCTTCGCGAACGCGAGAGGCATAGTGCGAACGCGAAGAAGAAAATCACTGTGCACCTGTTGTAGATTTCCTGCAATCTTCCTAAGTCCAAAACTACCCCGAACACCTCCGAAAACACTCCTGAGCCCTCGGGGCTCCTAACCAATCACATACACTAACTCAACAACATCCTACGAAGTTAACCGTGCGATCAAATCGCCAAAATAACATCATAAACGAGGAATCAAACCTCAAAATCATCACTTTTTCATCAAACTTCTTAAACTTTCACTTTTAGATATTTAGGTCCGAAACACGTCAAATGACATCCAATTTCAACCAAATTTCACAGAAAGCGGTTAAACCATATATAAGACTTGTACCGGGCGTTGGAACCAAAATACGAGCCCGATACCACAGTCTTCTAATCCATTTTCATTTCAAATTTCCATATAAATTTCAGAAAAATAATTTCATTTAAAAAATCATTTCTCGGGTTCGGGACCTCGGATTTCGATTTCGGGCATACGCCCGGGACCGTCCAATCACGGGTCCGGGTCCGTTTACTCAAAATGTTGACCAAAGTCAACTTTAATCATATTAATATCAAAATTCATTATTTTTTACATAGAATTCATATTTAAGCTTTCCGGCTACGCGCCCAGACTGTGCACGCAAATCGAAGCGATTAAAAATGAGATTTTCAAAGTTTCGGAAGCGCGAAAAGGAGAGAAAATATGTGATGGCCCTTTGGGTCGTCACAAGAATGAAGTAACACCCCTATACTTGGTAAAACTTGTTCGAGGGAACGAGTGACATATCTTTTAAGACAGTGTAAAAAAGGACAATTTAACAAACCTTAAACCGTTAATAACATATATTCGATGGAATGAGATATAATTGTAATCGCTAATGATATTTAAGGGAGGTTAATCTATCTTCCAAAATCAGAAAAGAGTAACTAAAGGGAAAACATTGCTTCAAGCTTACGTCCTTAAAAACAGGCTAAAAGTCAAAGAGCTTATTACTAATTCACTAATAGTATAAACAAATCTGAGATTTTTACTCTGTAGAGAAATTAGTAAGCAAATATTATATAAACAATAGTATTTTTGATTTATTTCAAAAAAAAGCAAATTCATTTACATATATAGCATATTTTATTAATAATACATTACCATCAGATTTTTTATTTTTTAAAACTGACCCATGATTTAAGGGATCATCTTATAGAGCTTAAAAGTTTTCCATATTCAACTAAAAACTCAAAGCTGTTGAAATTATTTATCCACTAATCTCTCTACCATTATGAACCCAAAAATTCCTTCCTTTTCGTTCTTTTTCTCAAAACTAGTAGTCGTACCCGCGCGATGCGCGGTCAATATTAAAAAAATATTTGTCATTTTGTTAATTTTTCGATGTTACATTTGAAATTATCACAATTATTTGATTATCCTATTCTATATAAATACAATAGATATTGTCTAAATTTTAATAAATAAAATCTCCATTAAATTAAAGGGACTTATATAGTCATCAAATAATTTTTTCGTTATGTCTTTTATTTATTATATTATCTAATATTTAGTATAATTATATTAGTAATAGAAATTATGACACTTGTCATTATAACATTTCTTTGTCTCTCCTATTATATATAAATAAATATAGATTCTTTGACTCTCCTATTATATATATTATATTATATATTATATATTAATTTTTTTTGTTGCTTTTTATTTTAAAATAATATAAAAACTCAAACTTGAAACTACTCCCACCCAATTTGAATGGATAGTTATTTTTTGTTATTTTATTTATTATATTTAATTATAAGATATATGTATTTATTAAATTCAAATAAAGTAACCAATTAATATATATATATATATATATATATATATATATGGTGGTTTTTTATTATTTTCATTTTTATATGTATATTATATATAAATAGATTTTTTATTTTTCTTATTTTCAATTTTTTTTTTTTTGAATTTCATTTTTTATTTTAAAATTATTATAAAACTCAAACTTGAAACTACTTGCCGATTTGAATGGGTAGTTTTTCTTCTCTTTTTTTTGTTTTTTTATAGGTAATTTTTTTTTTTTTTGCTTTTTATTTAAAAACTCAAACTTGAAGCTACTCTCACCCAATTTGAATGGGTAATTATTTTTTATATATTTATTTCCTTTTTTTATTATATTTAATTATAAGATATCTATATTTATTAATCCAAATAAAGTAACCAATTAATATATATGGTAGTTTTTTATTGTATTTTATTATTTTCGTTTTTATATGTATTTAAATTCAATAATAAGTAACCAATAACTAATTATAAACTAAATAACTAATTAGTAACCAATTATGCCATGTGGCATTTTTGTAGGCTGCCACTTAGCTTAAGGAGAGGACTTTTTCCTCTCTTTTTAATAATATATAGATTATAGGGATCATGCGAAGATTTCTTTATTATTCCTTTTCAAAACAAGGCATTTGAAAGTCTCATGGAGTTTGGGAACTTTTTGATATTGATGCACAACAGAACAATATCTTAAGTGTTTTTTATTTTGTACTAAATTGTATTTGATGCCTATGTCTATGTTATGTATTTTTACAGTGTATCAAGTTGTTTATTTGATATATATATTTATGATTTGAGCATATATACCCTAAAATATATATAATATATTTTTTATAACCTAGGATCTAGGATCCGGTATTTTTACCTTATATAATACTCCTATGTGTTTTAAATGATATTTTTTCAATTTTAATATGTACAAAACTTAATCAAGACTTATAAAATTATACACTCAAAGCAATTTTCACTGTAAAATATACAAAAAAGTGACAAAATTATTCCAGTATTATTACATGTATCATACTTGCAAATTATGTGTAAGATATATATGTTAAATTCCAACAAGTTTAAATTATGTTAACTAGTATATAATAATTGTTATATTCATGCTATGTGTAAGATATAACATATTTATACTAGAATATACCATAAATATTTTTTCTAATAAAAAACTTGTGCATATATATATATATATATATATATATATAGTATAAAACTTAGTATATACTATTATTAAAGATTTAAATATTCAAACATAGAAAAAAACATAAACCAAAAAAATATAAACTACGGAATCAGTTGGGTTGGGGATTAACGAACACATGCTTAGGAGATAAATAAGGAACAAATCCTTAAGTTAATAAGCTGCATGATTTTAGGCATATGATTAGGGTTTCAGTTTTGGTTGGATCTGCTATATAAGGAAATATTTTATGGCTAATATTGATACACTAACTTTGCTGCTAGAAATATGTATTATGTTTTTAAAAATTAGATAGATATGTAAAGCTCCCAATTTCAGGGAAACTCATAGCTGCTACTCTTCGGGTGCGCACTTGGTAATATGCTTATTATGCAATAGCTCGCAAATCTCACAAGAGATGTAAACCACACTAGGCAAGCCCGGTGCAATGAGATCTAACTGAGGAGGATGCTGGTGAGGGGAATCGATCTCAGGTATCCCATGTGAGAAATCACACACCCAACCAGTTCAGCTAATCCTTCGGGTGCGCATTGGGTAATTTGATCACTATTCAATAGCTCGCAAATCACACAAGAGATGTAAACCGTACTAGGCAAACCCAGTGCAACGAGCTCTAACTGAGGAGGCTACTGGTGAGGGAAATTGATCTCAGGTCTACGAGCTCTAACTGAGGAGGCTGCTAGTGAGGGGAATCTATCTCAGGTCTCCCACGTGAGAAATCACACACCCAAACAATTCGGCCAATCCTTCGGGTGTGCACTGGGTAATCTGCTCACTGTGCAATAGCTCGCAAATCGCACAAGAGATATAAACCGCACTAGGCAAGCCCAGTGCAATGAACTCTAACTGAGGAGGCTGCTGGTGAGGGGAGTCGATCTCAGGTCTATGAGCTTTAACTAAGGAGTCTGCTGGTGAGGGAAATCGATCTTAGGTCTCCCATGTGAGAAATCACATACACAATCAATTCGGCCCATCCTTCGGGTGCGCACTGGGTAATCTGCTCACTGTGCAATAGCTCGCAAATCACACAAGAGATATAAACCATACTAGGCAAGCTGGGTGCAACGAGCTCTAACTGAGGAGGCTGTTGGTGAGCGGGATTGATGATAGGCTATAATTACGTATTTTAGTCGCTTACTGCACTCTAATTTACTGCACTTTAACTGAGTTTGAGCTTTAATCGCTAATGTTTTGCACTAATGGTGTGTTTTATGCCTTGTAGGAGTAATTCCGAGCTCTGTGGATGTTGTAGAATGAATTCAAGTGATTTGGAGCTTTAACGTTTGAGTAAAAGTTCAAGGAATTAAGCCGGGAACGTGTTTGGGGGTCAACGGATGATAGTTAGAGCAAACGAAGACTCTAGTAGGCATATTGTGTACTGTTTAGTAAAATAGATATAACTTTTTTCTCAGAACTCCATTTTAGCTCCATAATATATGGTTGGAAAGATAACTCAAAGGGATACAACTTTCATGTTTTACATTTTTTCAAATTCGAAACAAAACAGGGTGCCGCGTCAATAGCGCGACCATGCTCAGGTCGCGCTCGTCAGCAGAACACTAGGCCACTAGTGCGACCACTAGCACGATCGCGCTAGTCAAACCCGGAAAAAGTGTCATTTTTCACATTGGAGAAGGTATAATTATTTGGTCCCAACCCTACTTAGTATATATACACGAAAAAACGGTATTTTGAGGGGGGAGGACGTTTTTGAGAGGGAAACACTAGCATAGAGCCACCGTGGAGGCCGGGTTTCATCTTTTCTTCCACCAACTTAATCTTTTTATGTTTCTTTGTATAATTTATTGTTTTGCTACCATGTCTATGTGGAGAGAAACTTCATGTTCTAGGGTTGTGGTTCTTTCATGACTATTATTATTCGGATATTGATTTTGATTTCTTAGTTTATCATATTGATTTATTTATTCAATCCTGCACTTAATTATTTGATTGCTTGATCACCAATTGAATACTATCTACGAATCTAGAGTTGAACTCGAAAGTGGGAATTCTAGATTGCATATAGGATTGAGTAGAGCAAGTTCTTGAACCTGGGCATCCGGGAACGGGTTCGCGGTTAGGATATACCTAATTGTCTTGCTTGGTTGATTTACAGGAATTATAAATGCGTTCTTGTTGATTCTAATTCCATAGACATATAGGAGTTAGATTAGCTTGAATAGGCGAGTAAGAACTCGATAGATTCTTATGAGCAATATTAACCCTCTCAACCAATAAACTAGATAAATTAGTTAGTTAATTCAATTGAAGAATACAATAATAATGTTAGATAGCCCATAACTCTAGATCGTTTTTATTACATTAATATCATAAAAAATTGCTCTTTCTCTGTCCAAAGTTCATTATTTGTTTTTATTTATTTTAATTAGTTTAGAATCAAATACTTCTTGGCTTAATTCTTGTATAGATAATTAGGATAGTCTAATTTAGTTAATAGTTGATAATAAGTCCTCGCGGGTTCGACATCCAACTTTTAGTCACTTTATTACTTGACGACCGCGTATACTTCCGTGTGCGTTTGGCCGCAACAAGTTTTTGGCGCCTTGCTTAGTTGGATAGCATGTCTTGTGATGCCTATGTCTCGTTTTCTTGACTTATGTTCACTTTGTGCTTCATGCTTAATATCTCGTGGCTCCGTGAATACTTGCATTTGTTTGAGAGTCGGAATGAGACCATTCTTAGTGAATCATGTGCCATGTGTGGTGAGGTTTTTGTATAGTCCATGTATTGTACTTGTGTCTAGAACTTGCCTGGTATGTGAGTTAAAGTGAAATTTTAGGTGATGTTTGGTTTGAAAAGTGATTTTAGGCTTTCTTTGATCTTTTTTGAGCTTTATTACTTATCACAAATAAAATTTATCACTAATTACCCTTTTGAGTCTATAGACTTTTATTTGGCACCCACATTACAAGACTATACCCTTTTTATTCTTAATTGATATTGTTTTGATCCCTTTTCCTCTTAAAGCACTTTAATTGTGAGATGAGCGCTAAAAGAAGTAAGAAGGAACTAAGTGTGGGGTGGATTTTGAGTGAAACCAATAAAAGGAAGAAAGGTGCACTTGTTTTGTAAAATAATACACCATTAGCAGAAATTGAAAAAAAAATATAGATGAATAAATTGTTATCTTGTTCTTGCTAGTGGGTATGAACTAAAGTAGTGCTTAAAGAAGAAGGAAACATTTTTTGGGGTGATATTATTTGTGAGATTGAAGTGGAATTGAAGAATTTGCACTTAAAATTAATTATGTGGTGTGTTAAAGTGCTTAGGAGGGTTAGTCACTATTCCTAAATATATCCTACCCATCCCTTAGTCCACATTACAACTATAAAAAAATCCTAATTGATTTTATATCGAGTGAGCCTACATTAGTAGAGATTTACATTATGGGCAAGCCTATGATACCAAGTGCATGCATGTGACTTCTTTTGTGAGAGTGAGAGAGTTATTTGATATATATATATATATGAGTCTTTAAACTATATTTGATCATGAGATTCGAATGTGTAAATTCAACTTACTCTTTTGCCTTGGTTGTGAGGGCACATGGTTTCATGAGGGATAGGTAACGTTATTAGACTTCTCTATGACGTTGGGTATTCAAGCCATGAGTGCATCGTGATATTGAGTCGGTTTTTGAGGCTAGGATTGTTGTGAGCATATTGTCTTTGTTTGAATATTTTTAAAGAATAACATAAGTAAAGGGAAGTTTATGATGATTGCATATGCTAGAGTTTAATTGTTTCTATCAACCATGGTCATTGGCGTAGTGTGCTCCAAATGTGTTAAGATGTTAAGTGCTCATAGATAGAGTGAATTTTTGGTTGACTCGAGGAGGAGCAACGTTTATGTGTAGGGTGTTGATGATAGGTTATAATTATGTATTTTAGTTGCTTATTACACTCTAATTTACTGCACTTTAATTGAGTTTGAGCTTTAATCGCTAGTATTTTACACTAATGGTGTGTTTTATGCCTTGTAGGAGTGATTCCGAGCTATGTGGATATTATGGAATGAATTCAAGTGATTTGGAGCTTCAAAGTTTGAGTAAAAGTTCAAGGAATTAAGCCGAGATCGTATTTGGGGGTCAACGGATGATAGTTAGAGCAAACGAAGACTCCAGTAGGCATATTGCGCACTGTCTAGTAAATAGATATAACTTTTTTCTTAGAACTCCATTTTGGCTCCACAATATATGGTTGGAAAGCTAACGCAAAGGGATACAACTTTTATATTTTATATTTTTCCAAATTCGAAATGAAACAGGGTGAAAAATGCGCGTCAATAGCACGATCACGCTCAGGTCGCGCTCGTCAGGCAGAACATGGGCCACTAGCGCGATCACGCTAATCAAACCCGAGAAAAATGTCCTTTTTCACATTGGAGAAGGTATAATTATTTGGTCCCAACCCTACTTGGTATATATATATATATATATATATATATATATATATATATATATATATATATATATATATATATATATATATATATATATATAT
>MU665725.1:18543-59681 GCA_026770625.1 Nicotiana glauca
ATGTCCATGTGGAGCTAAACTTCACGTTCTATGGTTGTGGTTCTTTCATGACTATTATTATTCGGATATTGATTTTGATTTCTTAGTTTATCATATTGGTTTATTTATTCAATCCTGCACTTAATTATTTGATTGCTTGATCACCAATTGAATACTATCTATGAATCTAGAGTTGAACTCGAAAGTGGGAATTCTAGATTGCATATAGAATTGAGTAGAGGAAGTTCTTGAACTTGGGCATCGGGGAACTGATTCGCGGTTAGGATAGACATATACCTAATTGCCTTGCTTGGTTGATTTACAGGAATTATAAATGCGTTCTTATTGATTCTCATTCCGTAGACATATAGGAATTAGGTTAGCTTGAATAGGCGAGTAAGAACTCGACAGATTCTTATTAGCAATATTAACCCTGTCAACCAATAAACTAGATAAATTAGTTAGCTAATTCAATTGAAAAATACAATAGGAATGTTAGATAGCCCATAACCCTAGATCGTTTTCATTACATTGATATCATAAAAATCTACTCTTTCTCTGTCCAAAGTTCATTATTTATTTTTATTTATTTTAATTAGTTTAGAATCAAATACTTCTTGGTTTAATTCTTGTATAGATAATTAGGATAGTCTAATTTAGTTAATAGTTGATCATAAGTCCTCGTGGGTTCGACATCCGACTTTTAGTCACTTTATTACTTGACGACCGCGTATAATGTGCGTTTGGCCGCAACAGGGATCGATCTCAGGTCTACGAGCTCTAACTGAGGAGGTTGTTGGTAAGGGGAATCGATTTCAGGTCTCCCATGTGAGAAATCACATACCCAACCAATTCGGCCAACCCTTGCGGGCAACTTTGACTCTGTTATTGTACATAAAATGAATCAAATATTAAAAATTGCCATGCAATGTCTGTTCTTCTTAGGATTCGTTGTCCATAGATTTTATTTTCTTTTTTTAATATATATTTTTAAAATAATACGTATTTGTCCATGAAATTTTGTAAGTTTTTGGAGAATTTTTTAAAATGAGTTTTTCAAAATTTTCGGAAAAACTTGTTTCTTCACTCACAAGATTATAAAATTTTTTAAAGTGAAATTCATGTCCAAACATAATTTCAAATTCCAAATATTATTTTTCAGCTTAACTCCAAATACTTTTATTTTTGAATTAAAATTTTTATGTCCAATCCGCCTACTTAATCTCCGCACTATCCTATTTCACGTCTTCTTTGTATTTCAATATTTTTCTTGAATTAGTTAGTTTTAGGTCTTTGAGCTGCTTGAGTTTATAGTCTTCGATGAATGGTTTAAAATAAAAGGAGGGGAAGCAAGTTGCGTAATGGAAAATGCTAATCTCTAGATTCCCATAATTGTACAAGACATCCCATTTTGGTCTTAACTAAAACTCGATTGGAATTGGATTAAGTAGGATTTGATTAGAATACCTTATCTCCTTCTTTATGCAAAAGTTTGCTCACAAGAAATGAGTGAAGGATATATAATCTCACATATCTTCTTTAAGTAATCTTGATTCAAATTTAAGATTACATTTTCCGTATTTGATTACTCGTACGAGCTAACTATCGGTATATATGTTATACCAAAATCATGGTATTGTTTATCACATATTTAAAATATAACTATAATCCCATAATAATCTTATCCTTTCCAAACGACTCCTTACTATATAACTAAATCTTATGTTCTGCTATATAGTTAGAGGCGGATCCAGAATTTTTGGAGGAAGGGTGCAATATTACTTTAAAAAAAAGCGCTATTACTTTAAAAAAAAATACTAAACAAAAAGGTTTGGTAGGGGATTTGATCCCCCTTAGGCTATTGGAAATAATATACCATAACCAGTGAATCACTTGGTCTCTTTTAACCATGGGTTCCATCAAATATACATATATATTTTTGCCAAATTATGTACAACGTATCTATACTTTAACTCGAGGACCACGGGTTCACGTGATCAACATTTTACATGGTAAATCTGTCCCTATAAATAGTGGTGTAGCCACATAAAGTGAAGGGTGTTCGGGGCATCCTTCATCAAAAAATATATTAAATATATAAGAATTTATACTATGTATACAAGTCAAAAATTATTTTTTAATATATATTAAACCTTGAATATATTTTCAGACTCCACTACTGATTATATATGCTTGCTCAAAAGGTAGATAAAATTTGCATTTAGTTCGAACATACATTAAAGTCAAATGATGTGACCGAAATTGAATCATCCAAATCCATTACTATCGAAAGTGCAGCTAAACCCCTTTTCCAGCAGGTTGACGGTACGACGATTTTGAATTATTTCTAAGAGAAAAAACTGTTTCTTAAAGGCAACTTGAAAACCTAAGATTAACCGCATATTCTTAACCATGGTTAATTTGTCACTGACAAATAAAGTTCGAGTCAAAGCTAGGAGTAGTTTATACCAAATTCCTAAGCAGAACTAAGAACTGTAACTCCATCCGTATTTTCTTGAACTGCAAATATAAAAAGCAGACCATATGAAATTATGACGCGTGGGCCGCAATTGCTGACCCACACATAAAGCTTAGGATTTGTCCCTTTCCCATTTGCAGGGGACATACCTTTTCTCTAACCTACGTACACTTTCATGCAATCTCATACCATCGAATACGATACTTCATGCATCTCTCCAGTTATTACTCTTTTCTTACCTATTTCTTATGTGCACTTCTTTTTTATGTGAAAGAATTACAAGAGCATATACAATCTAGCTCATATTATACATATTCTAAAAGTACTAGCAAAAAGTATAATTGACAATTCATATTTCAAATTTTTTTTTCTTACAACTATTTCTTCAAAAAATTATGAAGCTAAATATAGTTGGTCAAGTTACCCATTTCGTTTGATGTTACGACGAGAAAAACTTATTGCAAAAACAATGAATATTTTTATTCTAGAGCCTGGTGGCTTTTGAGACTCTTCATAATTTAGTTTTTTAATTTTTTTTTTTTTAATCTTTGAGTTAAATTTTATATATATGAGTTTTAGAGTTTGTTAGTTGTTTGGATATATAGGGTGTTGCTCCAATTGATTGAAAACATCAAGAGGAGTTCAAAACTTAAGTGTGAAGTGATTTGCAGTAGATTTGAGTTAAATTTCATAAAAGACTCAAGGAAGAAGACGAAGTCAGTTTTTGTATAATAGTGTATAATTTTGTATAATAGTATATATAGGTGTATAAACACCTCATATACACTTATATGCCTTTATACATGCATATTTAGACGAATTTCTTTCACGATTTTTAATTGTAGTTCTTGTTCAAAACCAGACGAAATCTCCATTAAATGACTTCAAATTTTGTATACAACCTCCTTATACTATTTCTAACAACTAATACCCAACTTCAAATTTCTCACATGACCATATTCGAAATTTAAACTCATTTATTTAAGCTTGTTCAACAAAGGTGTACTAGTCCAAATTTTTATTAAATGACTTCAACTTTTATATATAGCCCCCTTATACTATTTTTAACAAGTCTAAACAACATCCACTCTAAAATTTTCATAAAGCCAGATTTGAAATTGAAACCATTTATTTAAGCATGTTCAACAACGGTGGATTATCTTAAAAATCTAATTTTTAAGACCTAAATGGATTTGATTTGTTGAAATAATGTTTGAGTCACAATTACTAATTTGAATATTAGATTAAAATCTTGAGTATTTAAAAAAAAATTAAATAGTAATTTCGAGAGCCTATTTGAAGTTGAATGTTGAATTTTAGCCTATTCTTGTGGCGACAACTTTGTAAAGTTAAATATGGTCAGTTAGTTGCAAAGTATGTGTGTGAGTTGTATTTATGTGTAATCCCCTCTTTTTCTTACTTTCTTTTAAATATATTTGATAGGAGTAATGTACTCCTCACTCCGTCTTAAATTATCTATTATATTTCTCTTTTACACGGCTACTAATATATAATTAGCAGGAAACTTTGACTATTTTATCTTTATTTATGTCTTAAGATATAATCTATCGTCCTTGAATATTTATGTTATTTATGTGCCATATTCATCTTCAAGAACAATTACTACTATTTATAAAATGAGAAAAAAATAATCAATTTTATCTTGAACTTCTAAAATGATATTTAAAACTCAAGGATATTAAAAATTATTAGAAGTAAAAACTGAATATATATACTACATATATAAGCAAACATAAGAAGCGTGAGATTTAGGTGAAATTGACGAGATCACAGTTCCTAAAGGCAAAAAATTGGATATTTATGTTTGATGTGGCATAATAAATGAAAAGATGTAACACATAAAATTAAAATAGAATTGTAGTAATGAGTACAAGTATTGCCAAAGTGCTATGTGACAAGAGGATATTCACAGAAGAAAATGACAATTAATAAATATATATAGCAGAATAGTGAGACCAATAATCCTATATGGGAGTGGATTTTGGGCACATAACATAAGATTCAACATGTCTAGAAAATAAGTATAGCAGATATACAAATGCTAATACATACGGTTATTCAATTAGTGGCGCATCTAGGATTTTTTACGAGTGATGTCAATAATTGAAGACGTGAACAAATTAATAAATTACTGTAATGACAAATAATGTCATTTTTTGTCACAATCCGGATTTTTTATCCTCGAAAGTCGTGATGGCCCCTACTCATGAAAGCTAGGCAAGCCGCGTATTATAGAATCATTAACCCTTTTATTAGCCCTTTTTAATAATTTAAATCAACATGCGTTCAACAGCGAAATATTAACGATAAATAAATACATGCGGAAGACGTAATCTGATAACTTAGCCAAAAACCAGTATGACAATACCAACATACACCTCTACCCGAAATCCGGTGTCACAGTATCACAGACCAACTACAAATATTACATACAAATGTATGGAAAGAAAGGTACAATCTGTCTCTGAAGTAAATGGAAACAAAATACATGTACAGATAGAAGAGAACGTCGGGCCTGCGGACACTGGCAGGACTACTTTGGGATCTTTGACTGGACTGAAGGCAGCCACCCAAAGTTATGGTCCAAAAGCACCCAAAGCTATAACCGAACTTGTACCAACATCTAACTACCTCAACTAGCACCAACACTCAATCATAAGTAATCTCCACGAGAATAACCATAAACCTCGCTCAACACAGAGAATCAACAACTTAGGCATTCGTAGCATTTAGTAAGAACTCAACAATTTCACTCTAAGACTCACGGTCATGTTTGACACCAATGTATAGATACTCGTCACCATGCCTATACGTCGTACTCACAAGTAACACGTAGCAAATAGGACACAACTCCTAATCTCTCAAGCTAAGGTTAGACCAAACACTTACCTCGAACTTCCACGGCCAACTCAAGCCTCAAACACCGCTTTTCCTTTTGAATTTGGTTCCAAATCAATTGTATCTAGACATAATCGACTTAATAACATCAATAAACGCTAAATAATTCAATTCCAATGCTTAATTATAGATTACCTATCATTCTTCCCAAAAGTAAAAAATCGAGCCCGAACCCGCTTGGTCAAAACACAAGGTTCGGACTAAAATTCGATCACCCATGAGCCCGAATATGTAATTAGTTCTAAAATCCGACCCCAAAACGAGATCTAAATACCAATTTTACAAAAAGCCCTAACTCTACCCAAATCCCTAATTTTCTACCCTTAAGAACATGATTTAGGCCTAGAAATCCAATGGGTGTTAATGGAAATTGAAGAAAATGAGTCTAAGATTACATACCTATGAATTTGTGGTGAAGTTCTCTTTCAAAAATCTCCCAATTTGGAGTTTGGAAGAAGAAGTTATGAAATTTTTGTTAAGTCCCGTTTTTGCTTTTGTTTTAAAATCACTGGACATGCCTTCATCGCGATCATGATAGGCCTGTCGCGTTCGCGATGTGTCAGGCCCAATTAGCCATCACGTTCACAATAAATGGCTCGCGTTCGTGGTCATCGTGTTCACGTAGAACAATTTCTCTCTCCCACTGCCCAGGCCCAAAGGCCTTCGCATTCGCGATAGCAGGTCTGCGTTCGCGAAGGGAAGCACCCCCAACACTTTGCGTTCGCGTCCTGTGTCTCGCGTTCGCATAGAAGGATATTTCCTTCAGCCTAACTAACCCTTCGCGTTCGCAAGAGTCCTTCCGCGAACGCGAAGAACAACATACCAAAACACCAAAAACTGAAAACCTCCAATTTTTTTCCAAGTTTAAACCTTCCAAAACCTATTCGAAACTCACCCGAGCCCTCGGGGCTCCAAACCAAACATGCATACTGACTCACAAATACCCTACGGACTTTCTCGTGCGATCAAATCACCAAAATAACATCAACAACTATGAATTTAGCATCAAAATCATGAAATCACCTAAGAACTTCCAATTATCCAATTTTCTCAAATACAGTCCAATTCACGTCATTTTAAGTCCGTTTCTCACCAAATTTTACAGACTTGACTTAAACCACATATAAGACCTGTACCGGGCTCCATAACCATAATATGTGCCCCATACTATTAAATTCTAAGAACATTTCATTTCCAAAACTCATAACTAATTTCAGAAAACAATTTTCTTTCAAAATTTATTTGTCGGGCTTGGGACCTCAAAATTCAATTCCGAGCATACGCCCAAGTCCCATATTTTCCTATGGATCCTCCGGGACCGTCAAATCACGAGTCCGGGTCTGTTTACCCAAAATATTGATCGAAGTCAACTTAAATTCATTTTAAGATCAAAATTTATAATTTTACACAGATTTTTACATAATGGCTTTCCGGCTACACGCCCGGACTGTTCACGCAAATTGAGGTAATGCCGAGAGAGGTTTTAAGGACTCAAAATACAGAATTTGTTTTTAAAACAAGTGATGACCTTTTGGGTCATCACATTCTTCACCTCTAAAACAACCGTTCGTCCTCGAACAGATAGAAGAAGGAAGTACCTGAGTCGGGGAAAAGATGGGGATAACAGCTCTGCATATCGGACTCAGACTCCCAGGTCGATGTCTCAGCAGGCTGACCTCTCCACTGAACACAAATAGAAGGAAAACTATTCGATCTTAACTAACGAACCTCCCGGTCTAAAATAGCTACCGACTCCTCCTCATAAGTCAAGTCCTTGTCCAACTGGATAGTGCTGAAATCTAACACGTGGGATGGATCGCCGTGATACTTCCGAAGCATGGACACATGAAACTCTGGATGTACGACTGATAAGCTCGGCGGTAATGCAAGTCTGTAATCCACCTCTCCTACTCAATCAAGAATCTCAAACGGGCCAATGAACCTAGGGCTAAGATTGCCCTTCTTCCCAAATCTCATCACGCCCTTCATATGCGACACTCAAAGCAATACCCGCTCGCCGACCATGAAAGCCTAATCTCGAACCTTGCAGTCGGCATAGCTCTTTTGCCTGGACTGAGCTGTACGAAGCCTATCCTAAATAATCCTAACCTTGTCCAAGGCATCCTGAACCAGATCCGTACCCAACAACCGAGCCTCTCCCAGCCCAAACCATCCAACCGGCGACCGACACCGCCTACCGTACAAAGCCTCATAAAGGGCCATCTGGATACTCGGCTAGTAGCTGTTATTGTAGGCAAACTCTGCTAAAGGCAAAAACTGATCTCACGAGCCTCCAAAGTCAATGACACAAGCTCGGAGAATATCCTCCTAAATTAGAATAGTTCGCTTGGACTACCCGTCCGTGTAAGGATGAAACGATGTGCTCAGCTCAACCAGTGTGCCCAAATCTCGCTGAACTGCTCTCCAGAAATATGAGGTAAACTACGTACCTTGATCCAAAATGATAGACACGGGCACACCATAAAGACGAACAATCTCCTGCATATAGATCTCAGCTAACCTCTCGGAAGAATAAGAGACTGCCACATGAATGAAATATGCTGACTTGGTCAGCCTATCAACAATAACCCACACTACATCAAACTTCCTCTGAGTTCGTGAGAGTCCAACAACGAAGTCCATAGTGATATACTCCCACTTCTACTCAGAAATCTCAATCTTCTGGAACAAACCACAGGCCTCTGATGCTCATACTTAACCCGCTGACAATTTAAACACCGAGCCATATATGCAACGGTATCCCTCTTCATTCTTCTCCGCTAATAATGCTGCCGCAAATCCTGATGGATCTTTGCGGTGCCCAGATGAATAAAGTACCGGGAAGTATGGGCCTCCTCTGAAATCAACTCTCGGAGTCCATCCACATTAGGCACACAAACTCGACCCTGCAATCTCAAAACTCCATCATCATCTAAGGTAACCTACTTAGCACCTCCGTGTTGTACCGTGTCTCTAAGGACACACAAATGGGGATCATCATATTGCCGATCTCGGATATACTCTAATAAAGAAGAACGAGCGACTGTGCAAGCTAACACGCGGATGGGCTTAGAAACATCCAACCTCACGAACTGATTGTCCAAAGCCTGAACATCCAAAGCCAATGGCCTCTTACCGACTGGAATATAAGCAAGACTGCCCATACTGGCTGACTTCTTACTCAAAGCATCGGGCACCACATTGGCCTTTCCCGGATGATATAAGGTGGTGATATCATAGTCCTTTAACAGCTCCAACCACCTTCTTTGCCTCAAATTCAACTCCTTCTGCTTGAACAAGTACTGCAGACTCTTATGGTCCGTGAACACCTCACACGCCATGCCATACAGATAATGCCTCCAGATCTTCATCGCTTGAACAGTGGCTGCTAACTCCAAATCATGGACTGGATAGTTCTTCTCATGAATCTTCAATTGCCGCAAAGCATAACAATGACCTTGCTATCCTGCATCAACACCGCACTAAGTCCAATACGAGATGCATAATAATAAACTGTATAAGGCCCTGAACCTGTGGTCAAAACCAACACCGGTGCCGTAGTCAGAGCTATCTTGAGCTTCTGAAAGTTTGCCTTACACTCGTCTGTCCATCTAAACTAGGCACCCTTCCGGGTCAACCTGGTCATCGGGGCTGCAATAGACGAAAACCCCTCCACGAACCGACGATAGTAGCCTGCCAATCCCAAAAAACTCCGGATCTCTTTAGCTGATGCTAGTCTAGGCCAGTTCTTGACTGCCTCAATCTTTTTTGGATAAACCTGAATATCCTCTACTAATAAAATATGACCTAGGAATGCAGCTGAACTCAACCATAACTCACACTTCGAAAACATAGCATACAACTGACTATCCCTCAAAGTCTGAAGAACCACTCTAAGATGTTGCTCCTGCTCCTCCTGGCTGCGGGAATATATCAAAATATCATCAATGAAGACTATCACGAATGAATCCAAGTAAGTCCTGAACACTCGGTTCATCAAATCCATAAAACTTGTTGGGGGCATTTATCAACCCGAATGACATCACTAAGAACTCATAATGCCCGTATAGAGTACAGAAAGCTGTCTTAGGGACATTGAATGCCCTAATCCTCAACTGATGGTAGCCAGATCTCAAGTCAATATTTGAAAGTACCTTGACACCCTGAAGCTGATCAAACAAATCATCAATCCTCAGCAACGGATACTTATTCTTGATCGTAACCTTGTTCAATTGCCGGTAATCTATACACATTCGCATCAATCCATCCTTCTTCTTAACAAACAACACCGGCGCACCCCAAGGCGAAACATTGGGTCTAATGAAACCCCTTTTAAGCAAGTCTTGCAACTGCTCCTTCAACTCTTTCAACTCAGGCGGGGCCATACGATATGGCGGAATAGAAATGGGCTGAGTGCCCGGAGTCAAATCAATGCAGAAGTCAATATCCCTGTCGGGTGGCATACCCGACAGGTCTGAAGGACACACCTCAGGGAACTCACGAAGAACATGCACAAAATCAATTAAAGAATTATCCGCACTAGAATTACGAACATTTGCCAAATAGGCCAAACACCCCTTCTCGACCATATACCGAACCTTCACATAAGAGATAACACTACGCGTAAAATGACCAAGAGTTCCTCTCCACTCTAAACAAGGCAAACCCGGCAAGGCTAAGGTCACAGTCTTGGCATGACAGTCCAAGATAGTATGGTAAGGTGATAACCATTCCATCTCTAGTATGACATCAAAATCGACCATGTACAGAAGTAATTAATCTACACGAGTCTCAAGACCCCAAATCACAACTATATATGAACGATGGA
This sequence comes from Nicotiana glauca, assembly GCA_026770625.1. Classification (NCBI taxonomy): domain Eukaryota; kingdom Viridiplantae; phylum Streptophyta; class Magnoliopsida; order Solanales; family Solanaceae; genus Nicotiana; species Nicotiana glauca. The sequence goes on from MU665725.1 coordinate 28,749, forward strand.
CTCGATCTACCATAATAAAATTCACCCACCGATATGGACACATATACATAGACACTTAAGGAATCACTAGGCATGATCAGATACGATGCAAAATAAGATGATACATAAGAGTACGTAGACCCTAGATCAAATAAAACTGAAGCATCTCTGCTATAAACCAGAACAGTACCTGTGGTAACTGCGTCAGAAGCCTCATCCTCAAGCCTGGCAGGTAGAGCATAAAATCGGGGCTGGGCCCCACCACCCTAAACTACATCTCTAGGACGGTCTACTGCAGGCTGGCCTCTACCTCTAGCTGCCTGACCTCTACCTCTACCTCCACCTCTAGCACCTCTACCCCCACCCCTAGCTGGTGGAGCGGGCGGTGGAACACCTGGTGCCTGAACCATAGCATGGGAGCCCTGCTGCTGCGACTAAGTATCCACCAACCTTGGACAAGCCATCTGGATATGACCATACTCACCACACTCAAAGCATCCACCTGAGTGATGTGGCTGAGGAAACTGAGACTGACCCTGGCGACCTGAATGACCACCCCGAAAACTCCAGAGCGATGGTGCATTGATGATAGCTGGTGGTGCACTGTAGGACTGCTGATCAGAATACTGCATATGAGAACTACAGCCACTTGAAGCACCGTGAGAAACCTAAAGTACTGACTAAAAAGGTCTAGGAGGATGGCCCCTACCATACAAATCCCTACTTCCAGATGAGGCACCACTGAATCTACCTAAATGACGAGGCCTCTTGTCGGACCCATGACCACCTCCCTGTGACAGAACCATCTCAACTCTCCTTGCCACATTGTCCACCTCTTGGAAATAAATCTCACTCCATATCTCTCTAGCCATCTGAAGTCAAATCGGCTGAATAATCCCCTCAATGAACCTCCTCACTCTCTCTCTCTTGGTGGGAAGTATGATAAGAGAATGACAAGCCAAGTCAATGAATCGGGTCTCATATTGAGTAACGTTCAAACTGCCTCCAATAGGCCTCTTTCTGAGTGATTGGAAAAAACATCTCCAAAAATAGCTGAGTAAACTGCTCCCAAGTCAAAGTTGGTGATCCGGCTGGTCTAGCCAAGTAATAATCTCTCCACCAAGTCTTGGCGGATCCCGACTAGCGAAAAGTAGCAAAATTGACCCCATTGGTCTCCACTATCCCCATGTTACTGAGAACCTCATGACAGTTGTCTAGATAATCATGGGGATCCTCAGAAGATGCACCGCTGAAGGTGGTAGTGAAGAGCTTGGTGAACCTGTCCAATCTCCACAAAGCATTGGCAGACATAGCTGTTGCATCACCAGTCTGAGCTACCACACCTGATTGAACTACTAGAGTCTGAAACTAGGGGGGCATCTGCTCCGATGTGCGAGTAGCAGGAGTCTGGGCTCCTCCTCCAGCTTAAGAGAGGGTTGGTGCTACAGGAAGCAATCCTGCTCGGGTGACACTCTCCACAAGGCCCACTAGACGGACCAAAGCATCTTGGAGTACTGGGTAGCAATAAACCCCTCTTAGATATGATCTGGGCCCACCGGAACTGTCTGGGCCAGAACCTCATCATCAAAGTCAACCTAAGGCTCCGCCGTTGGTGCTGCTGCTTTAGGTTGAGCTGTTCCCCTACTTCGGCCTCTAGCTGGGGGCTCGGGCTGCTAGTCAGCAGATGAGGAAGCGTGCATTCTTGGAATCTACAAAAGAACAGAATACAAATTCTATCAGCATTGAGAAACCAAACCGCACGACAGGAAAGAATAGATGTGAAATTTTTCCTAACTCTGTAGCCTCTCTGTACTGATCCCTCAGACTCTACTAAGCTTGTCTGTGAACTGTGAGACCCATGTATCCTAGAGCTCTAATACCAACTTGTAACGACCCGGTTTTCCAATCCTCGGGAGTCGTGATGACGCCTACTCATGAAAGCTAGGCAAGCCGCGCATTATAGAATCACTAACCCGTTTATTAGCCCTTTTTAACAATTTAAGTCAACATGCGTTTAACAGTGAAATATTAACGATAAATAAATACATGCGGAAGATGTAATCTCATAACTTAGCCAAAAACCAGTACGGCCATACCAACATACACCTCTACCCGAAATCTGGTGTCACAGTATCACAGACCAACTACAAATACTACATAGAAATATCAAGAAAGAAAGGTACAATCTGTCTCTGAAGTAAATGGAAACAGAATACATGTAAAGATAGAAGAGAATGCCAGGCCTGCGGATGCCTACAGGACTACCTCGGGATCTCTGACTGGACTGAAGGCAGCCACCCAAAGCTATGGTCCAAAAGTTGCCACTCCGAGATCTGCATATAGTACAAAGTGTAGTATCAGCACAACCGACCCCATGTGCTGGTAAGTGCCTGGACTAACCCCGGCGAAGTAGCGACAAAGCTAGGACTAGACTACAAGATTAACTTGTGCAGTTATATAATATGCAGCGGAAAATAAACAAAAATAAACAAGTAAATATAGGAGGGGGTACATGCTGCGGGGGGATATCAATACCAATAGTAATTTAAGAGAAAGGCATAGAGACAACTTAGAATTCACCGCAAGACAATAAGGAACTCGTAACCAATCTATGAGCACTTTGTAATATCTATTGTTGTAGTGCGCAACCCGATCCCAAAACATAATAACACTATTGCGGCGTGCAACCCGATCCATATCATTTATCACAGTTGTAGCGTGAAACCCGATCCAAATATACTCTTGTTGTGTCTTGAAACCCGATCCAAACATAATATTGTTGCGGCGTGCAACTCGATCCCAATATAATATTGTTGCGGCGTGCAACCCAATCCAAATATAATATTGTTGCAGCGTGCAACCCGATCCAAATATAATATTGTTGCTGCGTGCAACCCGATCCAAACATAATATTGTTGTGGCGTGCAACCCGATCCACATACACAATTCAGCACCAAATCACAAAGATATTCCTAGCAAGGGATTAATAAAGAAACAACATTATCCCGGCAAGGGAGTCGACAATATAAGTAATACGTCCCGGCAAGGGGAAAATCAGCTATAACCAAACTTGTTCCAACATCTAACTACCTCAACTAGCACCAATACTCAATCATAAGTAATCTCCACGAGAATAACCATAAACCTCACTCAACATAGAGAATCAACAACTTAGGCATTCGTAGCATTTAGTAAGAACTCAACAATTTCACTTTAAGGCTCACGGTTATGCTTGACACCAACGTATAGATACTCGTCACCATGCCTATACGTCGTACTCGACAAGTAACACGTAGCAAATTGGACACAACTCCTAATCCCTCAAGCTAAAGTTAGACCAAACACTTACCTCGAACTTTCATGGCCAACTCAAGCCTCAAACACCGCTTTTCCTTTTGAATTTGGCTCGAAATCAATTGTATCTAGACATAATCGACTTAATAACATCAATAAATGCTAAACAATTTAATTCCAATGCTTAATTATAGATTTCCTATCATTCTTCCCAAAAAGTCAAAAATCGACCCCAGGCCCGATTAGTCAAAACATGAGGTTCAGACCAAAACCTGATTACCCATTCACCCACGAGCCTGAATATGTAATTAGTTCCAAAATCCGACCCCAAAATGAGGTCTAAATACTAATTTTACAAAAAGCCCTAGCTCTACCCAAATCCCTAATTTTCTACCCTTAAGAACATGATTTGGGCCTAGAAATCTAATGGGTGTTAATGGAAATTAAAGAAAATGAGTCTAAGATTACATACCTATGAATTTGTGGTGAAGTTCTCTTTCAAAATCACGAGTCTGGGTCCGTTTACCCAAAATGTTGATTGAAATCAACTTAAATTCATTTTAAGGTCAAAATTCTTCATTTTACACATATATTCACATAATGGCTTTTCGGCTACACGCCTGGATTACGCACGCAAATTGAGGTGAGGTTGAGAGAGGTTTTTAAGGCCTCGGAACACCGGATTTATTTTTAGAAGAAGTGATGACCTTTTGGGTCATTATATTTTTATTTTGCTTAGTATTTATATATATATACATATCTAATAATAAAGTTCTTCGACGAAGCGATGTTCATGAGATCGTTTGGGACTACCTCTGCCCATGTATATAATATTAGACAAATTTGGAACGATCATATATTCGATAGATGCCACTAGTAGAATATTAAAGGTAAAATGGGAGGATGTTATTTGAGATGATTTGATCATGTCCTACATCAACCTCCAAATGCATATATCAACAACAACAACATACCCAATATTATCCCACACCGTAGGGTCTGGGGAGGGTTTTGTGTACGTAGACCTTACTCCTACCTTGTAAGGAAAGAGATGTTATTTCCAATAGACCATTGGCTCAGGAAAGCATAAGCATCACATTAATTCTAAATGAATATATCCTTAATTGTAAAATAATTTAACGATTGAATGTGTTAAAGGATAACTTGTAAACCTAAAAGCACACAGAAGATATGTTAAAATGAAGACTCCGGCAGCCATTCACGAGATAGAAGCTCGAGGAAGGAGAAGAATAAATTGATAGCTAAGAGAGGGAGAGAGAAACAATCGAAGAGAGAGATATTTTTACAATTTGTATTCTGTTATGTATGAAGTGAGTAATACACAAACCTATATATAATTACTCTCTAAGCAGACTACCAATCGACTTTACTTCTATAGTCAAAATATTCTAGAAGAGTACTACTATAATTACATAATGTACAACTATGTATTTCAACACTACCCCCAAGTTGTGAATGAAAAATATTTTTCATTTCCAACTTGGACAAGAGAAACGTGTGTTGTTGATGCCCTAATGCTTTTGTCAAAATATCTGCTGGTTGACATTGAGTAGCAACATGAGCTGTTCTAATGAATCCTTTTTGAATTTTCCCCTAATAAAGTGGCAATTTATTTCTTTGTGTTTTGTTCTCTCACGATACATAGGATTTATTCTCTCATGATACATGGGATTGGCTGTCAGCTACTATATTTGCCTTACTGTTGTACTCTACTTCTGCAGATAGTATTTTCTTCTTAACCTTCCAGGAAATGAGTGAGTTTCCTAACTTAATGCAGTACCTTGTCACTGACTTTCTTGACTAGGGCATGAAGCCCAATCAGAATCACAAAAGGCATATACTTGTTCTTCTCTCTTGCTTGACATTAGCAATCCCAAAGATGGCTGCTTTTTAATGTACCTCAAAACATGTAATATTGCTTCATAGTGTTAGCTTTTGGGTACATGCATAAACTGGCTGACAGAGTTGCATATAAACTATCTGGCCTAGTAATTGTGAGGTATAATAGTTTTCCTATCAGTCTCTGATAACTCCCCTTGTTTACTAATGCCTCATCATGATTACTTGCACTGATGCAACTATAAAACTCCATACTTGTAAGCTTCAAATTCTATTCCATGGGTGTGTCTTTTGGTATGAACTTGCTAAGTCTATTTTTGAGATCATTTTAAGTGCATACTTCCTTTGATCTAGAAAATTCAATCCATAGGATGTACCTTGGTTCTCCTAGGTCGTTTTGTTTGAATTTCTATTGAAATGATGTCTTAGCTTGGTGAATTTCTGTTAAATCATTCCTTGTTATCAACATGTCATTCACATACATAAGCACCAAAACAAACTTGTCTTTGATCAGTCTGGTGATTAAACAATAGTCATGTTTGCTTTGTTAAAAATTAGCAGTTGTAAGAGCTTGTGTGAGTTTGAGATTCCAGTGTCTAGAAGCTTGTTTCAACCCATAGAGGAATTTGAGTAGTCTGCACACTTTGGAATTCCCTTGACTAACAAATACCTAAGGAAAGGTCATGTAAACCTCTTCATCAAGGTCTCCATTTAGGAAGGCATTGTGCACTTCTATTTGGAATATGGGCTAATGTTTTAGTGTAGCAGTAGCCACAACAGTTCTAAGAATGGTGAGCTTTGCCACAGGGAAAAAAGTATCATGGAAGTCTAGCCCTTCCTGCTGTGTGTACCCCTTAGCAACTAGTCTTTCTTTAAATACTTCCACTAAGTCATCAACATTATACTTAATCTTATATACCCATTTATATCTAATAGGAACTTTACCAGCAGGTAAATCTACCACTTCCCAAGTATGACTGTCCTTCAGAGCCTTAATCTCAAGTTTCATTACTTGAACCCATCTATCATCCTTGATTGCTTGATAAAAAGTGGATGGTTCTGAGTCAGCAGAGAAGGAGGCAAGAAAAGATTGATAGTGGGGAGGTAGATGGGCATAAGAAACAAAATGTTGAATAAGATAGTTGGTGCGATTGGAGGTGGAAGGCAATGGTGGATGGACATAGTATGTCAACCAAATAGAAGGTTTGGTAATTCTTCCTGACCTTCTAAGAGGATCTAGGCTAGATTGAATGATAGAAGAAGAGACAGAGGTTGACGTTGAGGGAATAGGAGGAGTAGTAAGGGATTGTGGAACGGGCATACAAAGATCAACAGAGGAAGATACAAGAGAAGTTTTAGATGTATCAGCAGGTGGGAAAGCATGTTGAGTTGAGTGAGGTGAGTGATTAGGTAAGACATTGGTAGGAAAGTTTGTGGATGGTGAGGAATTCAAGCCTGGAGCTGCAAGAAATTGACTTTTAGGAAACTTGAAAACGAAGACATGTTCTTGAAAAATAACATCTCTGCTGAGAAAGAATATGCTAGATTTAATGTCATATAATTTGTATCCTTTCTATGTAGATGAGTACCCCATGAAGATTGGGGGAATGGACTTAGGGAGTAAACTTATCATTAAAGTTAGGTTTTGTAGCATGAAAAAAACACCCAATAAGTCTCATATGGTCAAGTTTGGGTGGATGACCATGAAATACTTCATAAGGTGATTTGCCTTTTAATGTTGGATTGGGTAATTTATTTATGATGTATGTGGCAGTTAGAGTAAAATCACCCCAAAACTTTAATGGTATATGATCTTGAGAACTTAATGGTCTTCCTATTTCAAGGATGTGCCTGTATTTTCTTTCCACCACCTCATTTTGTTGTGGGGGGGGGGGGTATGGACATAGCTACTTTGGTCAATAATACATTTAGATCTTAACATGGTAGAACAGAGAGAATTAAAAAATTCATGCCCATTATCAGACCTGAAAACTTTAATAGAAAGAGAATATCAATTGTGTATTAACTGCAGGAAGTCAAGCAATACAACATAGACATCACTTTTCAATCTTAGCAAGAATGTCCAGGTCATTCTGGAGTAATCATCAATAAGAGTAAGGAAGTATCTAAAACCATTGTAAGTAGAAACTCTATATGGACCCCATACATCCATATGTATAATACTAAATGGTGAAGCTGCCCTAGAGACACTATTGGAAAATAGTAATATGAAAACTTGCTTGGCTAATGGAAAGATATGGCAAACATTATTAGGTTACTTAGACACATGACATTTTATTGTAGGATTTTTTTGTACAACAACAACTAGGGCATGTCCTAGTCTTTGATACCATAAATCAACGGGATAATTTTGAACTGAAAAAGACACACATTTAGAGAAGAAGGTAGTAGCATGCGTGAATGGATTGAGGATGTACAGACCACCCCTGAGTCTACCAATCCCCTTCACCGTGCCACTGAAGAGGTCCTGAAATAGGTAGAAATCAGGATAAAAGTAAACTCAGCATTGCAATTCTCTGGTGTATTTAGAGATAGAGAGGAGGTTATACTTAAAGTGAGGCACATATAGCACATTATGTAGAGTTTGTGCGGGAAGTACATGGAAAGATCCAGTGTGAGGGATTTTAGTATTATTTCCATTAGATAATTGAATATAGTTGGGTTTGTTATCTGGTACAGTCTTGGGATTTAACAATGTCACAACCCGAAATTCCCACCCTTGGCACCATGATGACACCTAACATTTTACTTGCTAGGCAAACCAACGTTAGATATAATTATTAATCATTTTTGACAATTCAAGCCAAATAAAAACCATAAGCTGAATAAACTAAAATAAATTAAATAAACAAATAAACATTGATATCCAAATACAATCCCAAAACTGGTGTCACGAATACACGAGTGTCTAGAGTACTACAAATAATAGTCTGAATAAAAGCATATCTATCTGAATCGAAATAAATAGCTAAGGTAATGTGGAAGGGAACTTCAGGGATGCGAACGCTGTGTAACTGTACCTCAAGTCTCTGTAAAGAGCTGGATCCGAGCAAATCTACTAAATATCGTGAGGACCCATTCTGAAATCTGCACAAGAAGTACATAGCGTAGTATGAGTACAACCGATCCTATACACTCTGTAAGTGCTGAGCCTAACCTCGACGAATTAGTGACGCTAAGGCGGGACACTTACAATATGTAGTATAATAATAATAATAATAATAATAAGAAAAGAAAACAGGAAATGAAAGTAAGGCAGTTAATTTATGAAAAAGAACCAATTATTGTAATCAGAGAATCTAGAATAAATGATCTCATAATTGCATATAACAATGCTAGAATCGAACACAATAACAACAATGAACACAACATACACAATCTGTTGCGGTACGAAACCTGATCCCACCGTACATATATGATAGGTTTTAAATGTTCTTGCCTTATGTTTTGATGATCTAACAAACTTACTGTTAAGAACTAGATAGGGAACCTGACCTACTCGGACTATACTTCAAGCTTAACGGATTCCAGCTAAAGATGAACTGCTACAACTTCAGGAGCTAGGAACCCAAATTAGGATCAGATACCCTTGTGGTTCCCTTATTGCAGTACAAAGTCAATTGGACACAACTGGAAACGAAGTGACTGACTGCACTGTTTCTGCCACACTGCACTGTTTCCAGCCTCATTCTCTGACCAACTAAAGTGTCCATATCATTTCAAGTGATGTGATCAAGGTGTACCTACAATGAGTTTATACAAAATATCACTTGAATGTTTCAGTTTCTCATTTAGGCTTCTTGCCAAAACAGAGAAATCAATCCTCACAAGCTTGAACAACAAAGTTGAATGCAACTACGGACCAATTCCTAAAGATAGCTTGTTATTGTCCTAGTTGAGTTGTAACTTTGTGATTGTATTTATTGTATCTCCTAAACTGCTTAGCTAGAAGCGTTTGATTAGGAATCCTCTTCTAAATTCGTAAACTCCTTGAGTTTATGTTGTGACTACGTTAGTCATAAGCGAAAGCCTTTGTAACTGTAGAGTGACAAAGTGGCTTGTGGTGAGAGTATCACAAGTTAGTAAAAGTCTTTGTAACTAGGAGGTTACAAAGTGGCTTATGGTAAGAGTACCACAAGTTAGTTGAGTAAATTATTTATAATGGAGTCATTGTAAAATGGTTTGTAATAGGTGCTTTACAAGTTAGTGAAGTTCAAAGCCTACAAGTGTAGGTCGTGGTTTTTTTGATCCCCTTGTGTGAGATTTTTCCATGTAAAAATACTCGGCCTTATTTACGTACTGTTTTATTAGCATTCTCAGCAGAATATTGTAGAGGACCAAGTACCCTACTATTTGGTGGATTCACACAAACTAACAATTGGTATCATAGTGGGTTCCTCCTATCAGGCTAAAACCTAGGAAGGATCCTCATGGCTGCTCTACCAAATTTTGAAGAAGGTCAATCTATATACCGACCACCCAAGTTCAATGGACAATACTTTGGGTGGTAGAGAATAAGAATGCATGATTTTGTCATGACTGAGGATTGTGAGTTATGGGATATCATATGCGATGGTCCTTATGTTCCAACCAAGGTACTAGAGGAACTTCCATTTTTAATGGCAAAAACCAGCAAAGAGTACACTGGAGCAGACAAGAAAGTTGTGGAGAAGAATTTTCGTGCCAAGAAAATTCTAGTATGTGGAATAGGACCTGAAGAGTACAATAGAATCTCCACTTGTGACACTGCCAAGGAGATATGGGAAGCCTTGCAAATAGCTCATGAGGGAACTACACAAGTAAAACAGTCTAATATTGATATGCTCACTATCGAGCATGAACTATTTAAAATAAGGGACGATGAATCCATTCAAGATATGTACACAAGATTCACTTCCATCATAAATGAGTTACACTCACTTGGTAAAACTATTCCCAGAAACAAGCTAGTGAGGAAAATCCTCAGCTTTCTGCCTAGCTCTTGGGAAAGCAAAGTGAATGCTATTACTAAATCAAAGGACTTACATGAGCTATCCAAACAAGAGCTGATCGGAGACTTGAAGACCTATGAGTTGAAGAGGAAGATAGACAGTGAAAGAAGAGAACCAAAGAATGAAAAGAACCTGGTACTTAAAGTTGATAACAATGATTCAAGTGAGAAAGACAATGATATGGCTTACTTAACCAAAAGATTTCAGAAGATGGTCAGAAGAAATGGAGAAATGCTAAAAAGGGACGGCTCTAACAGACAAAAAAACTGTGATCTTTGTTACAAGTGTGGAAAGCCTGGACACTTCATGAAAGACTGTCCTCTCTTGAAGAAAGAATTCTCCAAGAACTACCATGAGAAAACAGCTAAGACGAACCCGGTTCCTTTCAAGGACTTCAAGAGAAAAAGATCTGTTGATAATATGATGAGACAAGCTCTTGTAGCATGGGGGATTCCTCTAGTGAGTCTGAAGATGAACCTGATACTGGTGATAGTTCCATGATGGCAGTTGAAGGCGAGAAGATTGGATATGACTCAACTTTTGCTTTGATGGCTCAATCAGATGATGATGAAGCAAATGATGACAAAGAGGTAAACTTTAGGGATGTTCAGAGAAATATGAAATCCTATTCTCCAAAAAACTCATGTCTTTAGCTGATGTATTAATCACTGCTTTCATAGTCTTGTGGAGAATATGGATTCCTTGACCTTAGAATTAGGAGAATCTAAACAAACTATAGACGACTTAGTGGCTATAGTTATTGACCATAAAAAAACCATTGAAATCCTCAGAAAATAAAAGGATGATCTGTTGGCAGAAAATTACAGACCTAAGGGAAACAATAGTGAAACCATGGACTAAGTCAAAACCTGAAAATTCTAGAATCACGTGTAAGTGTTCAAATCATGTCAAATCAATTCTGAATTGATCCAAATTTTGCAGAGAAGTTTCAAATAGAAATACAAAAATATTTCAAGTTTTAACATCAAAATCCGAACCCGTTATCTAAGCTGTCAACATTCAGTCAAACCTTGAAATTCTTTAACTTTCAAAAATGCTAGTTTTCGGCAAAATGAGTCAAAACAAGTTACGTAAATTTCGGGCATACACCCAAGTTCTAAATTACGATACAGACCCACTAGGACCGTCGAAATACTGATCTAGTCCCGTTTACAAAAAATGTTAACCGTAGTAAACTCAAATCACTTTTAAAGTTATAATTTGCATTATCTTCAAATTTTCACATAAATATTTTTTGGAAAAAGATGCGGACTGTGCACGAAAATCGAGGAAAGGAAAGTGGATCTATTCGAGGTTTCAAAACATATAAATGAAGGCTAAAATTCAAAATGACCTATTGGGTCATCACATTCTCCACCTCTTAAATACACGTTCGTCCTCGAACAAACATAGAAAAGTACCAGGACTGGTAAAAAGGTATGGGTATCTACTCCACATATCGGACTCGGACTCCCACGTGGATGTCTCGACCGACTGACCTCTTCACTGCACCAGAATAGTCATCAGCTCCTCCTCATAAGTCAAATCCTTGTCCAATTGCACTAAGTTGGAATTTAACACATGGGACTGATCACAATGTTACTTTTGGAGCATGGACACATGGAACACATGATGGAGTGCTGATAAACTAGGTGGCAATGGAAGCCTGTAGGCCATATCACTCACTCTCTCAAGAATCTCAGAGAGTTTGATATACTTAGGGCTCAACTTGCCCTTTTTTAGAATCTCTTCACACCCTTCATGGGTGAAACGCGGAGCAATACCCTCTCTCCAACCATGAATGCAACATCACGAACTCTCTCATTGACATAACTCTTCTACCTAGACTGAGTTGTGCGAAGCCAATCTTGAATTATCTTGATCTTTTCCAAGGCATCCTAGAACAAATCGGTACCCAACAACTGAGCCTCTCCCGGCTCGAACCAACCAACGGTGAATAAAATTGCCTTCCCGTATAATGCCTCATAGAGAGCCAACTGAATACTTGACTAGTAGATGTTGCTGCAGGAAAACTCCGGAAGCGGTAAGATTTGATCCCAAGAATCCATGAAATCCATAATGCAAGCGCAAAGCATATCCTCCAATATCTGAATGGTGCGCTCTGACTATCCATCCATTTTGGGGTGAAATATTGTACTCAACTCAACTTGTGTGCCTAACTCATGCTTTACAACCCTCAATAAGTGCGAGGTGAATTCCGTATCTCGATAAGAAATGATAGACATCGACATACCGTGAACACGAATGATATCACGAATATAGATCTCAGCCAACCGCTCTGAAGAATAGGTAACTTTCACTAGAATTAAATGTGCTAAATTGGTCAACCTATCTATAATGAACCATACTACGTCGAATTTTGTTTGAGTCCGTTAGAGACCAACAATGAAATCCATGGTAATACGCTCCCACTTCCACACTGGAATCTCAAGCCTCTAAAGAAAACTACCAGGCCTCTGATGCTCTTACTTTACTTGTTGACAATTCAAATACCGAGCTACATATGTAATTATATCATTCTTCATTCTTCTCCACCAATAATGTTGTCACAAATCCTGATAATCTTGGTGGCACCTGGATGAATGGAATATCAGGAACTGTGGGCCTCATCAAGAATCAACTCATAAAGCCCATCCATATTAGGAACACAAATCTGACCCACATCCGTAACACCCCATCATCTATAATAGTTAACTGCTTGGCACGATCGTGCCGCAGCGTGTCCTTAAGGATAAGAAAATAGGGGTCATCATATTGACGATCTCTATGTAGCAACCTAACTGGTCATTTCATGAGTTACAACCCTATTTTCCCCATTTATGCTTTTTTATATGTTGTTCAACTGTATTGTGTGGTACCGGGTTGGTTGTTCAGATTCAGAGTGGTCGTGAAGTGGAATGAGAAACTTAGTCTCTTATTTAGAAGCATAAGTTGGAAAAGTCAATCGAATGTTGACTTATGTGTAGAATATCTTGGATGTAAATTCTGATGGTTCAAATAGCTCCGTTAGGTGATTTTCAACTTAGGATCATATTCGGAATGTAATTTGGAGGACCGTGGTAGAATTAGGCTTGAATTGGTGAAATTAGAAATTTGGCATTTTCCAGTCGATAATGGAAATCTTGATATCAGGGTCGGAATGGAATTTTGGAAATTGGAATAGGTCCACAGTGTAATTTGTGATGTGTGTGAAAAACTTCAGTTCATTCGGAGGTGATTTGATAGGTTTTGGCATCGTTTGTGGAATTTGAAGTTTATAAGTTCTTAGGCTTGAATCCGAATTTGGTGTTTTGGTGTTGTTTTGAGTGATTCGAAGGTTCGATTAAGCTTTAATGATGTTATGGGATGCGATGGCATGTTTGGTTGAGGTCGAGGGCCTCGGGGTGAGTTTTGGGTGGTTAGCGGATCAATTCTTGGTTGTGGAAGTTGGCAGATTTTTCTAGTATTTTGTTGCAGAGAATTTCTTCATCGCGTTTGCGAGAGGGCTCTCGTGTTCGCGAAGGGATTTTGAGAAGGTCAACTGAGTTTTTCTTCTCGTTTGCGATGAGGGTCCCACATTCGTAAAGGTGTAGGACTTAAGGCTACACGTTCGCGAGGTCTGTTCCTCGTTCGCGTAGGGTCAGCCAGCTAAGGCTTCACATCCGTGAGTGGGTCCTCGCATTCGCGAAGGAGGGAATTTTGGTCTAAGGCAGCTTGTGCTTCGCGAATGCGAGGGGAGTACCGCATTCGCGATGAGTAAACATTTGGGCAGAATGTTTTAAGTTAAAAATGAGGGTAGTTCATAATTCTAAAATTAAATAGAGAGCTCGGGAGAGGACAATTTTAGCGGGGATTTTCAGAGAAGTGATTGGGGTAAGTGTTCTTTACTTGATTTTGGTTAAATTCCATGATTGTGTCTTGATTTTTATCATCTAAATTGAGAATTTGGGGTGAAAATTGGGGGGGGGGGGAGGGAAACGATGAGAATTGGAGAGTTAACTTTGGAGATTTGAATGACCATTTGATGTCGGATTTTGGTGAATTTGATATGGGTAGACTCGTAAGTGAATGAGATTTCTAGTTTGTAATTTTTATCGAATTTCAAGACTTGGGCCCGAGTGTCGGGTTTGAGCCAAATTCAGGATTTCTGGTCTAATTTGATAATTTCATGTGAATTTTCATTCCTTTAGCATATATTGATGATAATATACTGATTTTGGTTTGATTCGGAGCATTTGGAGGACGAGTCGAGAGGTAAGTCTATCACGGGTTAGAGTTTTGGCTTGGTTTGAATTAAGTAACGCTTCTAAATATGGTTCTGAGGGTTCGAAACCCCGGACTGTGTGTTATATGATTAAATATTGAGGTGCTGAAAATGCCAAGTGACGGGCGTATGGGCGTGCACCGTGAGAATTGTGGCCTGTTTGATTCCATGGCACTGCTTAGTGACTCTTTCTTGCTAATATCTATGTTGTGATTATGTGATTAAGTGAATGAGCTATAAATCATGCTAATTACCATGTTAGGGCTTCATGCTGATACTGTTGAGACCCGAATGGTCGTTTTTTGTTGTCATCTCATTAGTTTCATTGTTACTCTGTACTCAGTATTGTTCATGCATATCATATCATGTCTCAATCTCGGTTGTTGTTATCTGGAACATCATATTGTTAGTTTGTATGAGTCCACCAAACAGTAGAGTACCTGGTCCTCTACGAGATTCTGTTGAGAATGCTAATAAAACTATAAGTAAATGAGGCAAGGGATTTTTACGTGGTAAAATCCCACACAAGGGGATCAAAAACCATGACCTACACCTGTAGGCTTTTAACTTCACTAACTTGTAAAACACCTATTACAAGCCACTTTGTAATGACTCCATTACAAAGAATTCAACTTAACTAACTTGTGGTACTCTTACCACAAGACACTTTGTGACTCCCTAGTTACAAAGACTTTTATTAACTTGTTATGCTCTCACCACAAGCCACTTTGTCACTCTATAGTAACAAAGGCTTTTGCTTATGACTAAACTTAGTCACAACACAAACTCAAAAGAGTTTACGGATTTTACAAGAGGATTCCTAATCAGCGCTTCTAGATAAGAATTTTGGAGATATAATAAGTACAATCACAAAGTTACAACTCAACTAAGGACAACAATTACTAACTTTAGGAACAGGTCCGTAGTATCTCTCAACTTTGTTCTTCAAGCTCGTAAGAATTGATTTCTCTATTTTTGCAAAAGGCTTGAATGAGAAACTGAAACATTCAAGTAATGTTTCAATATAAACTCATGTTGGTATACCTTGATCACATCACTTGAAATGATGTGAGCACTTTAGTTAGTCAAGGAATGAGTGGGCGCTGGAAACAGTGCAGTGCTGCAGAAATAGTGCAGGCAATCACTTTATTTCCAACTGTGTCCAATCGACTTTATAGTGCTATGAGGGAACCACAAGGGTATCGGTTCCATGTTTAGTTTCCTAGCTCCTGAAGCTGTAGCAGTTCACATTTAGCTGGAATCCGTTAAATGCATTGTAGTCCAAGTGAGTCAGGTTCCCTATCTGGTTCTTGACATTAAGTTTGTTAGATCATCAAAACACAAGGCAAAGATATTGAAAACCTATCACATATCCTTATTTCGAGCTAGTTTCATGGCATTGTGAGCCCGTTTGTGTGAGAATGGAGAGTGATGACTGAGTGAGGCCGAGAGACTGATTATAACTGATAGTTATGGGATTGGGCTGCACGCCACAACAAATTATTGATTATGCTTCGTTGGCTTGTTATAGCGCTTGGGCTGAAAGGAGCCCCTCCGGAGGCGGATGATATTATTGAGGGATGGATTTTATCTAGGCATGGATTTGGCCGATGTATTGATACCTGGAGATGGATTTCCCCTCAGGGTTGGATTACCCTTGTTCCTAGGTACCGGTTGACTTGAAGTCAGTGTTGTGTATATATTCCAAGATGGATGTCTTTGGGCCGGATGGCCATATGCGGTACCGAGTGGTTGAGAAATTGAGAGTGGTAGCACACGATGTATTTTCGTACATTTCTGGCATTGACATGTAGATGTTTGCTGAGCTTCATACTTCACATTGTTCGGATTGGTATTTTTCTTTACTGTTGAGTTTAATAATTGAATTGAAAGCATGCCTACTTTACTGTACAACTTAAAATGTGTTATAATTGCCGAGGTTTAGTTCGCCACGACCTATCAGTCCATAGTTTGGACTTGTTACTTACTGAGTTGGTGTACTCATGTTACCCCCTGCACCTTGTGTGAAAATCCAGGTATCTCAGGTCATGGTAGCGGCTGTTGACTATCCAGTCACGGATTATCACCGGAGATAGCGAGGTAGCTGCCTGGCGACCGCAATTCCGCCTTTCTCCTTCTTTATCTTCCTTCTAGTATACTTTGACTACTTTCAGACTATTTTGGTCTTGTTATGTTTCGAAACAATTGTAGTATTGCTCATTACTTAGTGAAACCCGAGGTCGGGCCTTTATTTTTCTGCATTTTGGTTTATGACTTATTTCTTTAATAGAAATTTCAGTTGAAAAAGGTTGTATTTAAAGTTTTAATAAAATTTTAAACTATTTTGGGAATGTGTCGGCTGGCCTAGTTTCATGATAGGCGCCATCACGACCGGGTTGGTTTTGGGGTCGTGATACTCTGATGTGCTCATACAAAGAAGACTGATAGACCGTGCAAGCTAGGACACGGTTAGGCTCCGAAACATCTAACCTCACGAACTGATTGGACAAATCCTAAACATCTGATGCTAGCAGCCTCTCACCAACTGGAATATAGGCAAGGCTACCCGTACTCGCAACCTTTCAACTCAAGGCATCGACCACCACATTGGCCTTCCCCGGGTGATACAAAATGGTGATATAATAATCTTTCAATAGCTCCAACCACCTCCACTTCCTCAAGTTGAAATCCTTTTGCTTGAACAAATATTGCTGACTCCAGTGATCCATAAACACCTCACACAAAGCGCCATAGAGGTAATGCCTCCAAATCTTCAACGCATAAACAATGGCTGCCAATTCTAAGCCATGAAAAACGTAATTCTTCTCATGTACCTTCAACTTCATTGATGTGTATGCAATCACCTTGCCATCCTACATCAATACTGCACGAAGTCCAATACGTGATACATCACATACACCATGTGAGATCCTGAACCTGTGGGCAATACCAATACTGGCGCCGTAGTCAAGGTAGTCTTGAGTTTCTAAAAGCTCAACTCACACTCGTCCGACCACTTGAATGGAGCACCCTTCTGGGTTAATCTAGTCAATGGGGATACTATGGATGAAAACCCCTCTATGAACCGGCAATAATAACTTGCCAAACCCAGGAAACTCTGAATCTATGTAGCCGAAGTAGGTCTAGTCCAGTTCTTAACTGCCTCAATCTTTGTAGGATCCACTTTAATGCCCTTTGCGGATACAACATGCCCCAAAGGGCGAATGAGTCTAACCAAAACACACACTTTGAAAACTTGGCATATAACTGACTATGCCTTAGAATCTGAAGTACAATCCAAAGATGCTGCTCATGGCCCTCTCGACTGGGGGAGTAAATCAAGATATCCTTAATTAATACAATTACCAAAAATTCCAAATAGAGCTTAAATACCCGATCCATCAAATCCATAAATTTTGTTGGGGCATTTTTCAAGTCAAATAACATTACCAAGTACTCATATTGCTCGTACTGAGTCCGAAAAACTGTCGTAGGGACATCTGATGCCCTCATCTTCAAATGATGGTAGCCAGATTGCAAATCAATCTTCGAAAATACTTTGTCACCTTGAAGCTGATCAAATAAGTTATCAATCCTCGACAACATATACTTGTTCTTAATAGTGACTTTTTTCAACTACCGATAGTCTATACACATACTCATCGAACCATCTTTCTTCTTCACGAACAACCCGGGCGCGCCTCAGAACGAGACACTAGGTCTAATAAATCACTTATCAAGAAAATCTTGCATTGATCCTTCAATTCCTTCAACTTCGGTGGGGCCATACGGTATGGTGGAATAGAAATAGGCTGAGTGCCTAGAGCCAAATCAATACAGAAGTCAATATCTTTGTCAAGTGGCATGCCTGACAGGTTTGCAGGAAACACCTCTTGAAATCACGCACAACAGGTACTGAATCCATGTAAGGAACCTCCACAATAGAATAGGGAATATAGGCCAAATAAGCTAGACATCTCTTCCCGACCATGCGTCGAGTCTTG
Organism: Nicotiana glauca; assembly: GCA_026770625.1. Taxonomy (NCBI): domain Eukaryota; kingdom Viridiplantae; phylum Streptophyta; class Magnoliopsida; order Solanales; family Solanaceae; genus Nicotiana; species Nicotiana glauca. The sequence continues at coordinate 47,162 of MU665725.1, forward strand.
ACATAAGAAATAACGCTGCTGGTAGAATGGCCAAGAGTCGCTCTCCACTCCAATCGAGGCATCCCCGACATGGCTAAGGTCATCATCTTCGTGTGACAATCCAATATAGCATGATAAGGTGACAGGAAATCCATGCCCAAAATAACATCTACTATATCAAGAAGTAGGAGATCTACACTAGTCTCAATACTCCTAATAGTAATCATACGCGAGCGATACACAGGATCTACAACAATATAATCTCTCATAGGCATGGACACATATACATAAGCACTCAAAGAAAATCACGAGGCACAACCAGATATTAAGCAAAATAGGATGAGACATAAGAATAAGTAGAGCTCGAATCAAATGGAACTAAAGCATATTTATGGAAAACTAGAACAACACATGTGATAATGACGCCAGATGACTCGACCTCAGGCCTAGTTTAGAATGCATAAAATCGGGGCTAGGCCTCACTACTTTAAGCTCCGTCTCTCGGGCAGCCTCTAGCCGGCTGGCCTCCACATCTAATGGCATGACCTTCACCTCTAGTTGCCTGACCCTTGCCTCTAGCTGGATGAGCGAGCGATAGAGCAACCAGTGCCAGGACCATGGCACGAAAACTCTGTTGTGGCATTGATTCATGCCTAATTGACTTAGTCTCTACTTGAGAAAGAGATATTAAGTCTAGGAAAACCTGGCTAACAAGAAATTGGGGTGAACATAAGAAATTCATAGCCCAAATTAAAGGGTCAAATCTAGAGATAGTAAGACCTAACTTGATCATATATCACTTGATTTGTTCAATACCTATTTGGAGTTGAGAAAACCAAATTGGGCAAAATTACTCAAATTACCAAGAGGTATAGAGTGGGAAATTACGTGTGATTGCTATATTAAGACCCCGATCAATCAAACTTGCCCTAGAGTTTACAACCTTTTAGGTAACCACCTAGGTGGAAGTCACGACCCTAGATTTTTATCATTTGAAAAACAACCAAAACCAAAAATATTATCTTCTAGTTTTATAATTGCAATCAATAGCTTAAAGTAGAATTAGAAACAACAAACAAGTATGTGGAAGTGTAATTTGAGGCATATCATATAATTACACCAAATATATACCTAATCCCAATTCTAACTCCTTGTGGATTCGACCCCAACTTACGTTGGGTTTATTATTGCTTCGACCACCTCACTACCTATATTTGTGGTATGTGCTTTGTCTTCTTTTCCTTCCGAGTCACTAACTTTATTTTAGGTACGAAAATGGCTCTCAACAACGAGCCCATTGGTAATTTTCCAATTGGGGAAGACGTGGATATCAACCAAGTCGATGAGGTTCCTCTTGAACCTCAAGAAAATAGGCGAGGCCGACTGCCTCATGATAATGCTACTATCCCTCCCCCGCCTCCACAAGAGCAGTAACACACCAACAATTACCGAACAAGGGTTATGCAAGTGCTATAATCCCTTCCCGCATTAGGGCGGGCAACTTCCAAATCACCAATATGATGCTTATACTACTTGAGCAACAAGTATTCTTCACAGGGCTCCGAGTCAAAATGCTTACAAGAATCTCAAAGGGTTCGTCGATACTTGTTGGGGGAGAAAGTAAACAAATATCTCAGAGGACGCGCTACGGTTGAGGCTATTTTCGTTTTCTCTATGGGGAAAGGCATTGTACTGGTTAGAGATATTGCCAAATCATTCCATCCACACTTGGGATAAGTTGGCAAAAAAATTCATTGCCAAATTCTTCTCTCCGTGACATATGGCAACACTTCGGGATGAGATTCTTACGTTCAAGCAATAACCCAATGAGCCATTACACGAGATTTGGGAAAGATATCATACCATGGTTAAAGGGTGCCCAAACAATGATATGACTGAGCCCATGATCCAACAAAACTCCTATAGGGGGATCAACACAACAAATCAATGTGTGGGAAATCAACTCGCCGGTGGGAACTTCATGAACATGCCTTACGCCAAAACTTGTGAAATTTTGGATGAGATAGTGGACATCTCATTGGTGTGGCAAAGTAGAGCCAATGTTCCTCAATGTGACCCAAATGTCATTCACCTACACAAGGAACTACATGATCATGGGAAAGCTATTGTCGAGTTGATAACTACAATGAACCAATTGGCCAAAGCTCGATTTTAACAAGTTCAAGGGCCGAAACAAGTGAATGCGATGGAAGGTGTAAATATGATGATGAATAAGAGATGGAAACAAGGTCAACAAATGCAAAGACGTTCGGACCAATTTATGCAAGATGATAGTGGGTGTGATTCATTCAATGATCAAGAAGAAGACGTTCGATATGTCAAAAATTATCAAGGCAAAAGAAACAGTGCTCAAGGACAAAATAAAAAACAATGGCAGTCACAAGGTTATTGGAACAACCAAGGCCACCAAGGCAATTGGAGTGGTGGTAACAATAATCAAGGTGATTGGAATAATCGAGGTAACTAAGGAAATTGGGGAGGTAATCATCAAGGAAATTAGGGCGGCAATAATCAAAGCAATTGGGGAGGCAATAACCAAGAAGGGTGTAACAACAATAACAACAACCCGGGGCCGGGTTTTCAAAGGCCTCCGATGTTCCAACAACCGAGTAATCCACCCTATCCTTCTTAAGGTCTGGGCTCTTCTAACAATGAGATGGGTAGAATTGAGAATATATTTGAACATAGGAGGGAGAAGAATGCCGACTTCAATGCTCAATTATGAGGTTCAATTAGGCCAAATCTCGCAAGATTTTAACAGTCGTCCTAAGGGGGCACTAGCTAGTGATACGGTGGTGAACCCGAAGGGTGATACGGGTCATGCTATGGCTGTGACTACAAGAAGTGTAAAAGGTAGAGATGAAACCACCTCAAATCAAAGAATAATTGTGTATGAATATGTTTTGGTTCAAGAAGATGAAATCCCAAGCAATGTGGTTCAAGATAATGAAAAAGTGAGAATTGATATTGATAAAAGTATGGAGGAGACGTAAGAAAGTGAAACACGTCTAGGGAACACGTGATTGACATGCCAGAACCGGTAGTGACAAAGGATAAGGCACTAATACCAAGGCCTCCTCCTCCATACCCTCAAAGGCTTGCAAAGCTTAACAGTGAGAACCAACTTAAAAAGTTTACTGATATGATAAAGAGTTTGTCTATTAATGTGCTGTTAGTTGAGGCCTTGGAACAAATGTCGGGATATACAAAATCATGAAGGACTTGGTAACCAAGAAGAGATTGATGAATTGTAAGACAATTAATATGACACATCAAGTGAGAGCTATTGTGCACTCAGTGGCTCCTAAGTTGGAAAATTCGGCCGATTTCACAATCCCATGTACAGTTGGAATGCCGACTTTGCCAAAGCATTGTGTGATCTTGGGGAGAGTATCTAATTGATTCCCTATTTGGTGTTCAAAAATTTGGAAATTTGCAACCAAGAACCACATCCATGACGTTGCAAATGGCGGATCGAACAATAAAGAAGCATTTGGGTATTATTGATGATGTGTTGGTTCGTGTTGACAAGTTCATCCTCTTAGTAGACTTTGTGATTCTTGATTATGAAGTGGACTACGAGGTGCCTATCATTTTGGGTAGACCTTCCCTTGCTACGAGGAAGGCTCTTGTTGATGTGGAAATTGGTGAACTCACTTTCTGGGCGGGTGACGAAAAATTGGTCTTCTATGTGTGTAAATCTATGCAGCAACCGAATAGTAATGAATTTTGTTTGTTCGTGGATTTGGTGGCAGATGTGATTATTGATGATGATAGTGCCATAATGAATGTTGAGGATAATTTGGAAGCTGTTTTGCTTAATCTTGATGATGTTGGGGAGAAAGAAAGGTATGAAGAGTGTGTTCATGCATTGCAAAGAATGGAGTCGTACACTTATGAGCCCCGCAAGCTCTCTTTGGATCTTGAAAATTGGAAGACTCCTCCAACAAAGCGCTCAATCGAGGAGCCTCCCACTTTGGAGTTAAAGCCATTGCCTGCGCATCTCAGGTATGAATTCCTAGGCCCTTCTTCTACTTTACCAGTTATTCTTTCTTCTTGTTTAACTAACATGTAGGTAGAGTCCACATTTGAGGTGCTACAAAGGAGGAAAAGAGAAATTGGTTGGATATTAGCGGATATATGGGGAATTTGCATGCACAAGATTATTTTGGAGGAGGTGCCAAACCCTCATTGAACATCAAAGAAGGCTAAATGAAGCAATGCAATAGGTGGTCAATAAAGAGATAATCAAATGGTTGGATGCCAGGGTTGTTTACCCCATTTCCGATAGCTCGTGGACCTTTTCAGTGCAATGTATCCCAAAGAAAGGGGGCATGACTGTGGTAACAAATGACAAGAATGAATTTATCCTAACAAGAATTGTCACCGAGTAGAGAGTGTGCATCGACTATAGGAAGCTCAACAAAGTCACTCGGAAAGTATCATTCACCGCTTCTATTTCCTGATCAAATGCTTGATAGGCTGGCCAGACGTATTTTTTATTGCTTCCTTGATGGATACTCCAGCTATAATCAAATCCTTATTGCTCCTGAGGACCAAGGAGAGACCAATTTCACTTGTCCGTATGGTACCTTCGCATTCTCCTGAATGCCTTTTGGTTTGTATAATGCACCGATGACCTTTTAATGGTGTATGATGGCGATTTTCACTGACATGGTGGAGAATATTCTTGAGGTCTTCATGGATGATTTTTCCGTAGTTAAGAATTCTTTTGAGGATTGCTTGAAAATTTTGGATAGGGTATTGGCTAGATGTAAGGAGAAAAATTTGGTGTTGAATTGCAAAAAGTGTCACTTCATGGTCGAGGAAGGCATTTTCCTTATCCACAAAATTTCAAAGCATGGTATTGAGGTCGACAAGGCCAAAATTAAGGTGATCTCCAAACTCCCTGTCCCTACATCCATGAAGGGAGTGAGGAGCTTCCTGGGTCATGCAGGTTTCTATCGCTGATTCATCAATGACTTTTCTAAGGTGGTAAACCCTTTGTGTAAACTTTTGGAGAAGGATGCCAAGTTCCATTTCGATGAAGATTGTATGAAGGCATTCAAATTGCTTAAGTTCAAGTTGACTACTACTCTTATTATTACTGCACCGGATTGGAGCTTGCCTTTTGAGCTCATGTGTGGCACTAGTGATGTTGCGGTTGGAGAGGTGTTGGGGCAATATATCAACAAAATCTTCCATCCGGTCTGTTATTCTAGCAAGACCATTAATGATGCCCAAGTTGTCAAAGACTGTGAATGCCAACCATACGGATTGGTCAAGAAAACTTGATGATGCTTATTAGGCTTATAGGACGGCCTACAAGATGCCGATTGGGATGTCTCCATATCGATTGGTGTTTAGGAAAGCATGTCATCTTCCGGTACAACTTGAGCATAAGGCCATGTGGGTCTAGAACGGCTACAAAAGTGTTGAGTTGTGGATTCCATTGACCTAGTCTCTACAAGGACGCTAGTGATCTAGTCAAGCATTGTGATGAATGTCAAAGGGCCCGTGAGATTTCTAAGAAGAATGAGATGCCCCTCACCACCATCTTGGAAATTGATATCTTTGATGTTTGAGGTATTCATTTCATGGGATCGTTCGTGGGCTCTTGTGGGAACACTTACATTTTGGTAGTTGTGGACTATGTGTCAAAATGGGTTAAAGTCGTGGATTTACCCAAATACAAAGCTCAAAGTGTGGTGGAATTCATGAAAAAGAACATGTTCACAAGGTTTGGTACCCCAAGGGAAATTATTAGTGATGGGGGTTCGCACTTTTATAACCGGGCTTTCGATACCATACTCACCAAGTATGGTGTCACTCACAAAGTCTCGATCCCCTACCATCCTCAAGCAAGCGGACAAGTTGAACTCTCCAACCGGGATATCAAGAGTATTTTGTCAAAGACTATGAATGCCAACCGTACGGATTGGTCAAGAAAACTTGATGATGCTCATTAGGCTTATAGGACGGCCTACAAGACGCCGATTGGGATGTCTCCATATCGATTGGTGTTTGGGAAAGCATGTCATCTTCCGGTAGAACTTGAGCATAAGGCCATGTGGGGCTAGAACAGCCACAAAAGTGTTGAGTTGTGGATTCCATTGACCTACTCTCTACAAGGACGCTAGTGATCTAGTCAAGTATTGTGATGAATGTCAAAGGGCCCGTGAGATTTCTAAGAAGAATGAGATGCCCCTCACGACCATCTTGGAAATTGATATCTTTGATGTTTGAGGTATTCATTTCATGGGATCGTTTATGGGCTCTTGTGGGAACACTTACATTTTGGTAGCTGTGGACTATGTGTCAAAATGGGTTGAAGTCATGGATTTAACAAAAAACAAAGCTCGAAGTGTGGTGGAATTCTTGAAAAAGAACATGTTCACAAGGTTTGGTACCCCAAGGGCAATTATTAGTGACGAGGGTTCGCACTTTTATAACCGGGCTTTTTATACCATACTCACCAAGTATGGTGTCACTCACAAAGTCTCGATCCCCTACCATCCTCAAGCAAGCGGACAAGTTGAAGTCTCCAATCGTGATATTAAGAGTATTTTGTCAAAGACTGTGAATGCCAACAGTACGGATTGGTTAAGAAAACTTGATGATGCTCATTAGGCTTATAGGACGGCCTACAAGACGCCGATTGGGATGTCTCCATATCGATTGGTATTTGGGAAAGCATGTCATCTTCTGGTAGAACTTGAGCATAAGGCCATGTGGTCTTTGAAGAAGTTGAACCTTGAGTGGGCTGTTGCTGCAAACTTAAGGGTGGCAGCTTGATGAATTTCGATATCATGCCTACAAAAGATCGTCCCTTTACAAGGAGAATATGAAGTACCTCCATGACAAGTACATCCACAACAAGGAGTTTATTTAAGGTGATATTTTTCTATTGTTCAATTCCTGGTTACGGATGTTTCCGGGCGAGTTGAAGTCAAAATGGAGTGGCCCCTTTGAAGTGGTGAATGTAAACCCCTTTGGTGCTTTAGATTTGAAAAATAAAAACAATGATGTGTTTATAGTCAATGAGCACCGTTAAATATTATCTTGGCAAGGTTGATGAGCCACATTGTGGCGGTTCTTAATTTCAAGTGATTGGTAATCTGCGTCGTGCCACGATGTTAAATCAGGCGCTTCTTGGGAGGCAAACCATGTGTCTTTTTCTGTTTCTTGGTTTTCTTCTTTATTAGATACGCTTTGTTTTGTGCTAACTAGTTTTGAAGTGTATGCAGGAATGGGTGCGTATTGCAAGGACTGTGCAAGAAAAATTGGTTAAGTGTCACAAGAGAGCGGACCACACTAGAATTATGCGGATCAAACAATCATTATGCAGCCGCACAATTCTGCGTGCAGTCGCACAATTGGAACATAAAAAATGCATGCTCTTTGAAGTTTGGCCTATCAAAGTTGATTAACAAATCGCAGCCGCACACAAATTGCACGGTTCGCACGAATTATGCGGCCGCACTCACTTTTGTGCGGAGCGCAACAATTCTTCCTAGGTACAGGTAACGAGTGCAGATGTTGTGCATGTTCTCGCCGTCTACGAGAGAACAAGAATAGAATGTTTCAATCATCAATGATACAATAAAATCGCACAATAAAGAAGGAAAGAATTGAAATTTTTCGTAAACTCCGTAGCCTCTGTAAGATAAGTACAGACGTCTTCGTACCGATAATCCAGAATACTAAGCTTGCTCATGACTCATGAGACCTATGCAACTTAGTGCTCAGATACCAACTTGTCATGACCCGGAATTCCCACCCTCGGGACAATGATGACACCTAACATTTCACTTTCTAGCAAGCCAATGTTAGAAATAGCTAAAAACCCTTTTTAATAATTCAAGTCAAATTAAACCAATAAGCTGAATAAACTGAAATAAAGTAAATAAACGAATAAACAAAGTTATCCAAATACAATCCTAGAGCTGGTGTCACGAATACACGAGCGCTTGGAGTACTACAAATAATATTCTGAATAAAAGCATAACTGTCTAAATCGAAATAAACAGCTAAGGAATGTAGAAGGGTATTTCAGGGCTGCGAACAATATGCAGTTGTACCTCAAGTCTCGTCAAGAACTGGATCCGAGAAAATCTACTGAATGCTACTAGGACCCACTCCGAAATTGCACAAGAAGTACATAGTATAGTATGAGTACAACTGACCCCATGTACTCTGTAAGTGTCGGGCCTGACCTCGACAAAGTAGTAACATGGATAAGGCGAGCCACTTATAGTAATCTTTATGCAGTATTATTATAATAATAATAACAATAATAATAATAATAATAATAATAATAATAATAATAATAATAATAGAAAAGGAAAACAAGAAATGAAAGTAAGGCAGTTAATTTATGAAAAGAACCCAATCCTTGTAATAAGAGAACCTAGAATAATCGATCTTATAATTGAATTTCACAATAATGGAAACCAAGACAATAACAACAATGAACACAACATAGACAATACGTTGCGACGCGTAACCCGATCCCACTGTACATACATAATCCTCCCTTAACTCACCATAACATCATTTATCAATATCAAGAATCATCTATAAGATCCATTGCGGAGCGTAACCTGATCCCACCATTTTATCATAATCAATGTTTTAATTCTCTCTTATTTTACCATGTCATAATTTATTAATATCAAGTATTATGTACACAACCTTTGAGACGGACAACCTAATCCCACCATATCATTACAATCAATATCAAAATCTTCCCTTATTCCACCACATCACAACGTTGCGGTGTGAAACCCGATCCATAAATATTTTCAATAAATGTAATCAATCCAATAGTTCAATTTACAAGAATCTCTACTATTGAGGAATATGAAAGCAAAGCATTAAAGGAACCACATACTAATCAAAAGAATGCTACAAATAATACAAAAGCAACAAGACAAGTCAAGTACGTAACAATCAAGGTATGCAAGTAAGAAAATTAAAGCAAGTAGCGATTAATCACGGAGTCATGGAAGGAACGAACAATTCAACACAAGAATAACTAATGACAAGTAACAAATTACGGCATAGAAAGCAATTAAAGTATGTAATAGATAAGGCATGGAGAGTGATATGGAAACAATAAATTTGACGGAGTATATACACTCGCCACCTTATATATACGTCATTACACATGTAATTCACATAACATATAGTTAAAGGGTTCCAAAGTCCCTTAAATCAAGATTAGACCCTGGACTTACCTCAGTCTGCAATCAACTCAAAACTCAATTACGGTCTTGCCTCTTGAACAAGCCTCCAAACCAACCAAATCTAGTAAATTATTGACCAAATGATTCAAAATAACCATTAGAAACTACCTACCAATGAAAGCGGTTCAATTTAAATTATTTTTAAAAAAGTCAACACAAGTCAACCCCAACCCGCTTGGTCAAAATCGAGATTCAAACCAAAATCCAATTATCCATCTAACCCCGAGACCGATTATGTAATTTGTTTCGAAATACGACCTCAATTCGAGGTCTAAATCTCAATTTTACAAAATATTTAATTTTACAAAATATCTAATTCTAACGAAAATTTTAATTTCTACCATGAAATTCCTAAATTTGATGTTAAAATCTCATAAAATTTAATGGGTAATTGAAAAGATGTCGCGACCCGAATTGATGGTCCGTGACGTGCACCCGGTATCTTACTCAACCGAGTACCAATATAACGTATCTTTTCATGTTATACTACCATAGAGAACTGAGCCGGAAGGATGACGTGAGATAAGTAGAATACAATATGTGATACCAACTTTTACATAAGTTTATATGACCAAAATAACTACTAGTATACTAAACATAGACCGACAAGGCCATACAATATTTTACATGCATGACATCTGTCTACAAGCCTCAAAGAATACATAATTTTCATAAAGGTCAGGACAGAGTCCCACCATACCAAACAATACATGTCTAATTCATACAAACCAAACAAGTAACTCCGAAGCAAATGGAGCGCACCAACATCTTCCACTGAGCTGATAGCCTACTTGGAGGGCTCTTGACCTGTCTATCGGGACCTGCGGGCATGAAATACAGCGTCCCCGGGCAAAAGGGACGTTAGTACGAATAATGTATCAAGTATGTTAGGCACAAAAATAAGTACATAACAGACATGAAAGAAATATAGAGTAAATGACGCAACCTGTAAGCCTGGATAACTTTGTAATTCATGAAATAATTATAGTGTTGAGCATATGTGTACGAATGTCATGTCGTGCATAGGTACATGTTTCATAACATCATCAGGCCTCTGAAGGCATCCCATCATATAATCTCGGCCACTGTGGGCAAAATCATCAATATATACCAGCTGATCTGGTGGTGGTGCATATATAATTGCCGTAAGCTTTTCCCATATATATATATATATGTGTGTGTGTGTGTGTGTGTGTGTATGTGAGTACGTGATTTTTGCCCTATACGAGAATTACTCCCAAAAAATTCAAAATAAAATAATTTTGTGTTGTTTGTAATTTTTGTGGATTTTTTGTTACTTTTCTTTTATTGTTTGCGTTTGCGTGTGCATGTCTATTTGTTTAAATCAATAAAAATATAAAAATATGTCGCATTTGTATTTTTAGGATTTAATTGTATAATTAAGAGTAATTAAGTTAAACTTGAAGAATTGGTTTAGTTGAGTGCTCTGTCAATAAGCACTAATGTGACATTAAACTAATGATTTGTTTAATAAAAGTGAAAAAAAGACATGGTGGTGTGGGGAGGCTTAAAAGGAATTGATTAAAATATGTTTTCCATATCTGCTTGAATTTTAAATAAAGAAAAGACAAGGGTTAATGGGGAACAAAACATATGGTAGTGGAGTTGATGGGCAAAAATGCTTAATTAATGGATCGGTCCATATTGGCCCCAAGTCCAAAAGAAATCAGAAGTTCGAACCCAGGCTCCGACTGGTAGGTGTTCATTTTTATTTTCTTTTTCTATTAGTTTTGTTCAGTAAATTCATCCTCTACTCTTTCCTTATTTTTGTTTGTTTAAATGCTTTGGTGCTTACTCTATTTCTACTTTATTTTCCTGAATAATTCGAGTAAGTCAGTGTCAATCATGCTTTGTATAAAACCATGACTACTCCTGTAATTGTCTGTTGTTTATTATTGGTTCAAATGGTTTCATTTTGTGTGATGTTTGGTTCCCTGCTCTTTGTCGTTCATCAGTTTGCATATAAGTTCAGTTTATTGTCATCCAGTATGTATGTGTGTGTGTGTGTATATATATATATATACGTGTATATAACATCGTCTGGTCATGGATCAATGTACATATATACATGAACGCGATGCATGAGAAGTACGTCAATAAACTCTCTCGGAATGTCATAAGACCATTATACCTTTGATTAATATCATGAAACAACTTTATCAACATACGTATTTTCTGAGACCCATGAATAGACGATAGAATAATAAGACATATGGGAATTCAAGAACATATGCACCTCTAATACTTCTATGAATAGAGTCATTTATGGAAGTTGTGCATTTATTCGTTTCATTTGTATCGTATGGATCATGCCAAAATGAAAGAAGGGATAGCCTTAACATACCTGAGTCGATTCTATTGACAATTCTTTAACACACTTTAATTGTGAAAAAACATGGAACAAGTCGTATGAAAAGTTCGAATCAATAACGCAGCTATGCAAAGAAAATCTTGGCCAAAACTTTTACTTGAGAACTTAGCAACAATGTTGCTATTTGGAAAGTTGAATTAACTTTGCTTATGTTTCTACTCAAGGTTTGCTATTTGGAAAGGAAATCTTGGATTAGAAAGTGACTTGAGTAATAATGTTTTTTGGCTGAAACTTCTTTAAGAGATAAGAGAATAATGTTAAAGCTTGGTTGGATTTTTTCTCTTTCAAGATTGTAAGGTTATCCTTAATTACTAGGTGGCTTCACATAACTAATGCTTGGTGTCACATTTCTTTCAAAGTGTGAGACCTTGCTACCTTTGATAGTTAGTCACTAAATGGAATGCTACGTTGGGTGGAGGGGTTAAATATTATCCCACCCTTTAATTAATTACTCATATAATTAAGAAATATCTCAAATTATTTAAAATACTACTCACTTTTAACACCTTATACACCTTACTATCATGGTCATGGAGTATCTTGTATGGCATTAGTCCATAAATATCAGGTATTATAGTTCGGCCCGTATTTTATCCCACCATGCAAAACTTGGGTGAAAATTCATTTTCTTTGACTTGTTTCCCCTCTCACCTTCATGTATTTACTCATTACTTGTGAAATAGCATAATCATTATAACCTCCAAATAATCTTTTTCTTGGACTGATGTCAATTACCTTACGAGAAATTTAACGTACAATACTTCAGGGTGCAACATAATAATGTAACTGCGGGGCATAACATCATCGCAATATAATACCACCAGACGTAATATCTACGTAATATTGCGGGGTATAACATTATTCCCCCCCCCCCCCCCCC